>CAUYQV010094155.1:0-87354 GCA_963574575.1 Galagoides demidoff | reverse complement strand
TGACAGCTTGAGGCTCTGTGTCAAAAAAAAAAAAAAAAAGAGAAAATAACACTATCTTTACTTGAGACATACTTAGAAAATTCAAAAGAAAATAGAATAAATTATTAGAACTGATAGGTGAATTTAGCAAAGTTGCTGGATATAAGGTCAGTATACAAAAATCAATTTCATACCTATATACGAACATCAAACAAAATGGAGGGTTGTTTTTTTTTTAAGTCACTTTCTTAGGAAGGGAAGCTGTGAATTAAGCAGTGCTTAATGGCCTACTTTTAGCTGACTGTCTGGCAACAATTCTTTATGATTTATGGCAGATAGATGGCACTTTCCTGTTTAACAGCTATTGAGTGTCTGCTGTGTGTCAGGCAGTATTCTAGGTACTGCAGGCATAGAAGTAAATGCAGTAGACAAAAGCAGTTTTGTAGGGCTCAAGCGATTCTCCTGTCTCAGCCTCCCAAGTAGCTGGGACTACAGGTGCCTTCCATAGGCCTGCCATAGTGCCTGGCCGTTTTTCTGTGGTATTTATTGTTGTTTAAGCTGGCCCTGGCTGGGTTCAAACCCTCCAGCCTTGGTGTACGTGGCCGATGCTGTACCCACTAAGCTATGGGCACTGCCTTAAAGGTTTTTTTTTTGTTTGTTTGTTTGTTTGTTTGGGGATTTTTTTGCAGCTTTTGGCTGGGCCTGGGTTTGAACCCACCACCTCCAGTATATGGGGCCGGTGCTCTATTCCTTTGAGCCACAGGCACCGCCCCCGCTTTAAAGGGTTTTTTTGATAAAAATAATCTGTCCTTGTATTATAAAATGGATGTTCATTTTGACAAAATATTTTTATTTATTTATTTATTTTTTTGTAATGGAGTCTTATCTGTCACCCTGGGTAGAGTGCAGTGGTATCATCATAGCTCCCTATAACCTCAAACTCCTGGGCTTAAGCAATCCTCCTCCCTCAGCCTCAGTAGCTAGGACTACAGGCATGTGCCACAAAGCCTGGCTAATTTTTCTTTCTGTAGCAGAGACAGGTTTCAGTCTTGCTCAGGCTTGTCTCCAACTCCTAAACTCAAACAGTCCTCCTGCCTTGGCCTCCCAGAGTGCTAGGATTATAGGCTTGAGCCACTTCTCCTGGCCCATAGGATAAATTTTTGAAGTGGAATTAGTAGGTCAAAGGGATAGGTATGCCCATTTTAAAAAACTTGATAGATGAGCTGGGACAGTGGCTCACACCTGTAATCATAGCACTCTGAGAGGCAGAGGTGGGAGGATCACTTGAGCTCAGGAGTTTGAGATCAGCCTCAGCAAGAGAGAGACACTAAAAATAGGAAAGTCAGCCAGGTGTTGTGGCGGGTACCTGTAGTCCCAGCTGCTAGGGAGGCTGAATCAGTAGGATTACTTGAACTCAGGAGTTTGAGATTGCTGTGAGCCTAGGCTGATGCCATGGCTAGCCTGGGCAACAGAGTGAGACTATCTCAAATAAAAAAATATCTCTCCACAGATAAGACCAAATTGCCCTCCATTAAGGTTACAGCATTTTGAACTGCAGAATATGAGAGTATCTGCTTTCTAACATCCTCACCAATCCTGAATGGTTTAGTTTTTTGTAACTTTGCCAGAGATGGGCGAAAATGTTATCTCACTATTTTAATTTTCCTTCTTTGATTACTGAAAGCGTTAGGTTTTTTTAAAAAAAAGAACTATGGGCTCGGCGCCTGTGGCTCAATCGGCTAAGGCGCCAGCCACGTACACCTAAGGTGGCGGTTCGAATCCCCAGCCCGGGCCCGCCAAACAACAATGATGGCTGCAACCAAAAAATGGCCGGGCGTTGAGGCGGGCGCCTGTGGTCCCAGCTACTTGGGAGGCGGAGGCAGGAGAGTCACTTGAGCCCAGGAGTTGGAGGTTGCTATGAGCTGTGATGCCATGGCACTCTACCCAGGGGGATAGCTTGAGGCTCTGTCTCAAAAAAAAAACAAAAAAAAACTATGTTGCTCGGCGCCTGTGGCTCAAGGGCGCCAGCCACATGCACTTCAGCTGGCAGTTTCAAATCCAACCCAGGCCTGTCAAACAACAATGATGACTGCAACCGAAAAATAGCCGGGCGTTATGGCAGGGCGCCTGTAGTCCCAGCTACTTGGGAGGCTAAGGCAGGAGACTCGCTTGAGCCCAGGAGTTGGAGGCTGCTGTGAGCTGTGTGATGTCATGGCACTCTACCCAGAGCAACAGCTTGAGGCTCTGTTTCAAAAAAAAAAAAAAGAACTATGCTTATTGTTTATGTGTATGAGTATTGTATCATAAAGTATTTTGTCATTTCTTTTTAATTTTTAATTTTTATTTTTTTTTAGAAAGAGTCTTTATTGCCCACAATAGAGTGCTGTGGCGTCACAGCTCACAGCAACCTCCAGCTCTTGGGCTTAGGTGATTCTCTTGCCTCAACCTCCCGAGTAGCTGGGACTACAGGCGCCCACCACAACACCCAGCTATTTTTTGGTTGCAGTTTGGCTGGGGCTGGGTTTGAACCCGCTCGGTATATGGGGCCGTCTCCCTACTGACTGAGCCACAGGCGCTGCCCTGTTATTATTTTAATTCACAGGAAACCTTTGGAAATTACTTTATGTTCTTTGCCCATTTTACCATTGAATTGCTCATTCATGGTTTGCTTGGTGATTTGTAAAAGCTATTAGTGACTAGCTCTTGAACATCTTTGGTTATCCTTATTTAGGAAATGTTTTTATATTAAATAAGATAAGAACTTTTGGAAACTTTGCAGGAGGAATATAGCAATCTGTTATAAGTAGTAAGAAATATTCCTTTGTTGGCTCGGCACCCATAGCTCAGTGGTTAGGGTGCCAGTTACAAACACCAAGGCTGGCAAGTTCAAACCCGGCCCTGGCCTGCTAAAAACAATGACAACAATACCACAACCACCACAAAAATAGCCGGTTGTTGTGGCAGGTGTCTGTAGTCCCAGCTACTAGGGAGGCTGAGGCAAGAGAATCTCTTAAGCCCAAGAGTTTGAGATTGCTATGAGTAGAGGCAACTATGTCTACTGAGGGCAACATACTGAGAAAAAAGAAATAGTGGTTACGGCACCAGCCACATACATCAAGGCTGCCAGGTTTGAATCTGGACTGGGCCAGTTAATCAACAAAGACAACTGCCACAAAAAAATAGCCGGGTGTTGTGGTGTGCACCTGTAGTCCCAGCTACTTGGGAGGCTGAGTCAAGAGAATCACCTAAGCCAAAGACTTCGAGGTTGCCATGAGCTGTAATGCCACAGTATTCTACCAAGGGCAACACAATGGGACTCTTGTATAAAAAAAAAAAAAAAAAAAAAAAAGAGAGAGAAAGAGGGCAGCCCCTATGGCTCAAAGGAGTAGGGCACCGGCCCCATATGCCGGAGGTGGTGGGTTCAAACCCAGCCCCAGCCAAAAACTGCAAAAAAAAAGAAATATTCATTTGTTGTTACACCATGCTATATACACTCTTTTATTTTTTTCACCCTTTGAGACAGTTTCTCCTTACACTTTTCTATCATTCCATAGTTATCTAAAGAAAAATTATTTTCAACCAAATATTTAGAAGTGAACTATGAACTCTGTCTAGTTCTTTCTCTATTTTGCCCGTTTAATCCAATGAGCCCTTCTTAGGTAAAAAGTCCTCTGGTTTATATCTAGAAGATGTTATAAATGCAGCCTTTTTTTTTTTTTTTTGCCTTTTCTCTGGGTGTAATAAAAACCTTGATGGGATATTTTGTTTAGTAATTTATTTCACTTATGGCCCTTTTGCACTGATGTTTCTATTGTATATTTCTCTCTACCCATCTTGTTGTTGTTCTCACCTTTTTTGTACTCTCTTATGTCTTTAGTAAATTGTTTATAAGTTTATAGAATTGTTATAATAATTACTACCTCTATTTACTCCTGTCCTTGCAGATTATATCAGATACTGCCTAATTTATAAATGTAATTCTCCAAATGGACCCTTTGATTTCAGTTATCTTTTTTTTTTTTTTTTGAGACGGAGCCTCAAACTATCCCCTGGGTAGAGTGCCATTGCATCACAGCTCATAGCAACCTCCAACTCCTAGGCTCAAGCGAGTTTCCTGCCTCCGCCTCCCAAGTAGCTGGGACCACAGGCGCCCGCCTCAATGCTTGGCCATTTTTTGGTTGCAGGCACCATTGTTGTTTGGCGGGCCGGGCTGGGGATTCGAACCTGCCACCTTAGGTGTACGTGGCTGGCGCCTTAGCCGATTGAGCCACAGGCACCGAGCCGATTTCAGTTATCTTTATGCCATGCAATATATATGTCAATAACTTTTTGTTTTTGTTCTGGGATAGTAATTCTTATACTTCAGCATTCGTCAAAATCATGTTGAGGGCTTGTTAAAATATTAATACCAATTGCTGGGCCCCACCCATAGATTCTCTGGTTAGTAGGGAGGAGGAGAGACTAAAACTTAACATTTCTAGCAAGTTCTCAGGTAGGTGCTGATGTTTGGGTTCCACACATTGAAAACCACTTTTTTTAAGGAATTTTTATTTTTTTTTTTGTAGAGACAGCGTCTCACTTTGTTGCCCTTAGTAGAGTGCCATGGCATCACACAGCTCACAGCAACCTCCAACTCCTGGACTTAAGCAATTCTCTTGTCTCAGCCTCCTGAGTAGCTGGGACTACAGGTGCCCTTGAACAACGCCCAGCTATTTGTGGTTGCAGTTCAGCCGGGGCCAGGTTTGAACCTGCCACCCTGGGTATATGGGGCTGGGACCCTACTCACTGAGCCACAAACGCCACCCTTTTTTTTTAGGAATTTAATGCCTCCTAATGTTACAGCCATTAGGCAAAGATTTTGGACCACGTAAAAATAAAGATTCCAGTCATAGGTAGTTCTTCTAATTCTATCTTTAACTTTGTAATGTAGAGTATATTACCTGAGAGTTTCTGCATTTTGTCTACGTTACCAGTTTTCTGAGCTCTTTTAGGAAGAAGTTATAATCAGATGTTATGAATGTATTTTTCCTGACAAAAAATATGTATATGTTAAGTGTCATGTCTGAGTCTCCTTTCCCAAACAACTGACATTTAATGAGTGCTTATCTCAGCACTGTTTTAATGGTTTATATTATCTCATTTAAATTTCACAACAGCCTCATAGGAATTTGCGCTATTCAGAAGAACTTGCCCAGAATGACACATCTAAGAATGACAGAATCAAATCTAAGCAATCCAAGTCAAGAACACATACTCTTAGTTGTATGTAAATACAGTAGTAGAGTGGTTGAACAAACATACTGACTCAGTACTTCCAGTTCTCCTCTTGACTTTGACAGTTTTATTTTCATTGGGAGCTTGACTTCTCACCAGGAGCTTGGAAACCATTGACTTGGTTTAAAGGAGATCATCTAATCTCCTAGAATATTTCCTGAGGAAGAACAAAGAAGTAAAAGTTTATATGAATGGAATCAAATGCTCAGGCTGAATTTATATGCATCTTTCTCACTGGGTTGGATGGTCTTCAAATCTTGAAAGGCCCTTAATTCAAAGATACCTAAATAATTGAGTATTAGTCTTTAAAGAGCTTGGGTTTTTCATGCTCATTCCCTTGAGCATGCTCTGGAGATGCTGAATATATACACAGGATGATCTACATCGCTTAGGAAGTGTGTTCAAGGGCAAAAAAATCTAAGAGTAGTGGTACCTTAACTTCTAAGGACCAGGAGATCAGGAACAATGTCCTGGATGCCAAACATTACAGAAAAGATTGCTCATAAAGGATCAGTGACTCTCAAAGTTGGCTGATGGTAGTGATGGATGCATAACCTAAAGATCAGCTATGTGAGCATGCCTGCCTGTGTGTCTGCCTATCTGCCTACCTACCTACCTAAAATCTTTGGTTCAAGACTTAATAAATATGGGACACAATTAAAAATGAAGTTGGTAAGAGGAGGATATGTGATAATTAGAGAAAAAACTGTTGACATAAACTTCTGCCCCAGTACTTCCTATCTCACCCTTTTTTACTTTTCTTTGTTAATACAATCTTTCATGGGCGGTGCCTGTGGCTCAGTGAGTAGAACACTGGCCCCATATACCGTGGGCGGCGGGTTCAAACCCGCCCCGGCCGAACTGCAACCAAAAAATAGCCGGGCATTGTGGCAGCCACCTGAAGTCCCAGCTACTCAGGAGGCTGAGGCAAGAGAATTGCTTAAGCCCAGAAGATGGAGGTTGCTGTGAGCTGTGTGACGCCAAGACACTCTACCAAGGGCAACAAAGTGAGACTCTGTCTCTAAAAATAACAATAATAATAATAAATAAAAATATAATCTTTCATATATGTAAGATGAATATTTTACTTCATAATTTTAGCTATTTAAAACTATAGATAATACCTTTATTTTTTCCTAATCAACTCATTTATGTATGAATACATTTGAATGGACCAGGTGGAGTGGCTCACACTTGTAATCCTAGCACTCTGGGAGGTCAAGGTGAGTGGATTGCTTGAGCTCAAGAGTTTGAGACCAGTGTAAGCAGGAATGAGACCCCCTCTATACTGAAAATAGAAAAATTAGCCAGATGTTGTGATAAATGCCTGAGTCCCATCTACTGAGGGGCTGAGGCAAGAGGATCTCTTGAGCCTGCGAGTTTGAAGATGCTGTGAGCTATGATGACGCCATGGCATTCTACCTAGGGCAAAGGAGTAAGACTCTATCTCAAAAAATCTTTTTTTGAATGTATAGATGTATGTATATAATACACGTGTCTGTGTAAGGACCACCTCAATCAAGATATGGAATATTTCATCTGGAGTGCTTCTGTCCAGTCTTACTCCCTGCCCCTGGCAACCACTGATCTAATTATTTTTATCATAGATTATATTTGCCTGTTGTAGAATTTCATATAAATGAAAACGTATAATGTGTGCTTTTATGTTTTTGTTGTTTCACTCAGCATGCCTATGAGATTTATTTGTGTCATGTGCATTGTGCAGTATTTATTCCCTTTTATTATGAGTAGTATTCCATTGCATGGACATACTGCAGTTTATCCATTCACATGATAATGGATATTTGGGCTCTTTTGTTGTGAATAAAGATGCAACGAACTAATATTAATATACAAGCCTTTCTTTGTGGTCATATTTTCTTTTCTCTTAGATAAACATCCAGGAGTAGGATTGCTTAGTCATATAGTAAGTATATATCTAACTTTTAAAGAAACTACCAAACTATTTTTCAAAGTGATTTTATATTCCCACTAGCAATGTATGAGAGTTCAGCTTCACAACCTTGTCAACACTAGTTATTTCTAATCTTTATAATTTGAGTTATTCTAATAAGTGTGAAGTAGTATTTCCGTTTTAATTGGCATTTCTCTGATTTTTTTAATGATGAGCATCTTTTTATAGGTTTATTGATAATTCATGTATTCTCATTTGGGAAATATACAAATCTGATGGCCATTTTTAAACATTGTGGTCTTTTTATATTGAGTTATAAGCTTATAATAACATATAAGTTATTTATATGTTCTAGACACAAATACTTGTCAGATATAAGTCTTGTGAATATCGTTTGCAGTCTGGGGCTGGTTTGCCTTTCTTGTAAAAACAAAGTCTTAAAGAGTGAAATTATTTATTTGAAGAATTTTTTTCCCCCTAGCCATTAGACAACCAAGAAAAAATTTATTTTTTGATCAAGTTCAGTTTTTTCAAAATTTTCCTTTATGAGTAATGCCTTTTCTGTCTTAAAATTTTTTTGTTGGCTCAGTGCCCATTGCTCAGTGGTTAGGGCACCAGCCACAAGTACAATAAAAAAAATAGCTGGGCATTGTAGTGGGTGCCTCTAGTCCCAGCTACTGGGAGGCTGAGGCAAGAGAATATCTTAAGCCCAAGAGTTTGAGGTTGTATGAGCTGTGACACTACAGTACTCTACCAAGGGTGACGTAGTGATACTCTTGTCTCAAAAAAAATTTTTTTTGTCTTTCTCCTGTGCTTTTAGTGTTACAGTTAATTTCTGCTTTTGTCTTTTTACCTATACTCTTACTTTTATTTTTATTTTAGTTGTTCTGGAGCTGGTTCAGTGCCTGTAGCACAGTGATTATGGCGCCAGCCACAGACACTGAGGCTGGCAGGTTTGAACCCGGCCCCAGGCCAGTTAAACAACAATAGCAACTGCAACAAAAAATAGCTGGGTGTTGTGGCAGTCACCTGTAGTCCCAGTTACTTGGGAAGCTGAGGCAAGAGATTCTCGCCTAAGCCCAAGAGTTTGAGGTTGCTGTGAGCTGTGATATAACAGCACTCCTACTGATGGCAACAAAGTGAGACTCTGTCTCAAAAAAAAAAAAAAGCCTGAAGATCAGCTGTGTGTGCTGATGTGTTATATAATACTTCTTGCAGCAGTGTATCAGTAAAGTGGTTATATTATTGTGATAACCTTGCAACAATATAATTCCATTTACCTATTCCCCCATATTTTCTGCTGTTATCTTTCTTTCTTTTCATGTATTCTACACCTCAGTACCATGTCATTGTTTTGCTTAAATCAGGGTTGCCTATAATTCCAGCACTTTTGAAAGCCAAGGTAGAAGGATTGCTTGAGACCAGGAGTTCAAGGTTGCAGCTATGATGACACTATTGCAAGTACAAGTGGTCCTCCTTCCTCAGCCTCCCAAACTGCTGGGATAACAGTCATGAGTCAGTGTTCCCTGCCTACTAAACACCCTGTGGTGTTGCAGATTTGTGAGGCTTCAACTTTCTCTTTAGCATTTTTTCTCTCCTATTTTCAAATTTCTTAATTTCTGTTTCTGTCTTCAAGTTCACTGACTCTTCTCCCCCTTTCAATATGTTAAACTCATCAAGTGAAATTTTTATTTCATTATTTTGCTTTCTAGTTCAAAAAACTGCTATTTTGCTCTTTGTTATGAGTCTTATTTCACTGCTGCCATTTCCTGTTTGTTTGCTTGTTAAAGCTATACTTTTCTTTAATTCTTTGAACAACTTTCCTGTTAATATTTTGGTCATATTTATAATAGCTGTTTTGAAAATCTTTGCTGGCTAATTCCAACATCTGGGTCATCTCACATTTGATTTCTATTGAATATGGATTGCATTTTCCTGTTTATTATGTGTCTAGTGATTTTTGTTTAAAATCACTTGACATAATAAATAATTTGTTACAGAGGATATGGATCTTGTTATCTTCCTCTGGAGAGTTTATTTTTTCTTTTTTAAAAATTTTAATAGATTAGTCGGGCACGGTGGCTCACACCTGTAATCCTAGCACTCTGGGAGGATGAGGTCGGTAGATTGCCTGAGCTCAGGAGTTCAAGACTAACCTGAGCAAAATCAAGAACCCATCTCTACAAAAATAGAAAAACTGAGGCAATAGGATCACTTCAGCCCAGGAGTTGGAGGTTGCTGTGATGCCATAGCACTGTACCCAGGGTGATAGCTTGAAACTCTGTCTCAAAAAAAAGGGCAGCGCCTGTGGCTCAGAGCAGTAGGGCACCAGCCCCATATGCTGGAGGTGGTGGGTTCAAACGCAGCCCTGGCCAAAAACTGAAAAAAAAAAAAAAAGTATTTTACTATAACTGGCATTTGTTTACTAGTAAAGAATCTTTCTGTATATTTATTGTCTGTTTATATTTCTTCCTCTCTGACTACAATATTTATGGCCTTGCCTATACACTTAGATAGTGTTATTATATATGTTATTAACATATTCTCTTGGTTTATAGTTTGTTTTTATAATATCATTTATGTTTTTTACAATGTACATCTTAAAATTTTTGTTTTCCTATATGACCTTTTTTTTCTGTATGATTTCTGGGTTTTCTTGGTCTTGTTTCATTGTGTTCCTTTGTACATACCAGTTATTGTTCTTGCTGATTGTTTGACTTGATTTCTTTAAAAAGAAAGGTTTGTGATTAACAAAGTACACCTTGATTTAGCCACTTTTGCATTGGAATTTTAAATTAGAGACTACCACTTTTTTTTTTATTGTTGGTACAAGAAACAGTTGAGGCTATGAGAAACCAGGTTACACCGATTGCATTTGTTAGATAAAGTCCCTCTTACAATCATGTCTTGCCCCCAGAAAGTATGGCACATACCAAGACCCCACCCCTCTCCTTCCTTCCCTCTCTCTGCTCTCAAGACTACCACTTTTACTGCTGCAGATATTCCAGAATTGCCATCATACAGAACAAAGGCTTTTGAAAGTTTGATGATTTTGTGCACAATTTTTTGTGGTGTCGTTATTGTCGGTGACAAGGAAAATGAATCTTTGGATGTAAGAGTGAATTCAAATGTTTCTTGACTACCAGTAAACTCAGACATAACCAGATGAAATAATGTAAAACCTCATTTGTAGTGAATGCTTATCTAGCATCACTTTTTTTTGTTTTTGGCTCATCCACTCACCCCCCTGTAATGTGAAGAAGGAAAAAGTACGAAACTCTTCTTAATTCTAGAATGCAGGGGAAAACATGGTTCGCATATGTGCAGCAAAAAGCTTTGGAAGGTTGGAATTGCACAATGAATGTAGGCTGAGCAATTGCTTAACAAGGCATACATGTTGAGGGGGGGTTATCCTTTGCTCTTGTGCAATTAGGGAACTCCAGAGCTGCCTAAATAGAGGATTTCCTTTTTATTTCTTATGTGCCATTTTAAAAATTAACTTTTTCCCTTATCTTCAGTGTTGATTCCTTTTTGCTCTTTCCTTGAATTCTTATTTTTGGTTACCTTTTCTTCTTTCTTTTAAGGAATTAATCAAACATCCATGTATCTCCACCTCTGTGACTTTGTTTAGAAGTGCAACTGGGCAGTCTGGTCAACATAGCAAAACTCTTTCTCTTGAAAAACTTGGAAGATTAGCCAAACATGTTGGCTAGGGCCTGTAGTCCTAGCTACTCAGGAGGCTGAGGCAGAATGATCACTTAAACCCAGGACTTTGAGGTTGCAGTGAGTTATGATCATGCCACAGCACTCTAGTCAACAGAATAAGACCCTGTCTCAAAAGAAGAAAGAAAGAAAGGCACCTGGCCTAGGTCCTACTGATGGTGGATAAAGTTACTGATAGTTAAGTGTTTCTAGTTAAGCTGCTTCTCACAAGTGCAATACTAAGCTAGTTTTGAGTGTTTAAAATGCACCATATAATCAACTAGCATTCCCTGATTTCTTAGTACTACAGTTTTACAGACTTTGTAATGAGTGTTCTGAGCTTTTTGCCTGTTTTGCTTTTATTGATTTATTTATTTTGTTGTTGGTATTGAGACAGCGTCCCACCCTAAGCCCTAAGCGGAGAGCAATGATATCATAGCTCACTGCAGCCTCACACTGAGGCTGTGGGCATCCCGCTGCCTCAGCCTCTGGAAGCCACTGGGATTATAGGCACTTGCTGCAGTGCCCAGCTGGGTTTTTGGTTTTTTTGAGTTGGGGTCTCACACTCGCTTAGGCAAGTCTGCCTGTTTTGCTTTTGATGGTAAGCAACAACTCATGGCTGGGCACAGTGGCTCACACCTGTAATCCCAGCACTCTGGGAGGCTGGGGGGGGGGGGTCACCTGAGCTCAAGAGTTTAAGACCAGCTCTGAGCTAGAGCGAGACCTCATCTCTAAAAATAGCCAGGTGTGTTATCAGGCACCTGTAGTCCCAGCTACTCGGGAGACTGAGGCAAGAGAATCACTTGAGCAGAAATGTTTGAGGTTGCTGTGAGCTATGACACCACAGCACTCTCTACATGGGGCAACAAAGTGAGACTCTGTCTCAAAAAAAAAAAAAAAAAAGAAAGTAAGGCCAAACTTTAAGCTGAAAGCATACGGGCCAACCAGTAAGATCCAGAGTTAGACAGTTTGTTTTGGCAAAAGGAAAGTTTTTGTTTTGTTCCTTCTTCCCTTTAGCCTGCTTAGGCACATTCATGTTGGATGGTGTTCAGTAAGCATACTTCTGAATCTGATTCTCCTCCACTTACCTTTGTGCTGTGGGTACTGAAATCTGTTTACCCTCATCTTGCTGTCTTTCAGAGAAACAGGAGAGGTAGTTGGGTCAGAGTGCCAGAAAAGCAGAAGTTAAGTATGTGAATTTCATAGCTGCATGTATGAGTGTTTGTGAGGCAGGGAGCTTCTAATGAAAAACATTTGTGTTGCATTGAAAACAGAGTAAGGCCTGGTTAGAGTCTGTCTGCTTTGTCTGTCAGTCTGTTCCCTACCAGAGCTAGTCATTGTTCTCCTGGGAATCTCAGCATATTGTGGTTTTTTCTGCTGTTGCTAGCCCCTAATCTTGCCAGAGTTTTTGGGTCACGGGTGGCCCCATGCACAGAATGGAGTAAGACTGTAAGAATGGTGACTAATGGCTTCGAAGAAGGTACTCAAACCTTTTTCAGGGTGAGTCTGAGGAGGGGAAAGCACACACAGTGGAAGAAGCATGCTTAGATTCTTTCTTAGTCCCTTCTTTTATTGCCAAGCCTGAATCAGAAGATTGGAGATGGGAGGAAAAGGCTTGCTGTTTGGGCTTGCCATTTCTGTTTGTAAATGCTCTGAAGGGATGCACCTGTGTGCCCAATCTTGCACCTGACAGGCTGATGTCAATCAAGTTGTGTGGCTAGATGCCCTTTGGGAAATACAGAAGAGAAAGTGCTGATTTCCCTGAGGATAGTGTCACTCTAAGATATGAGGGACCTGTAACTTGAGCTGTTTATTTTTTTTCCCTCCAGTCTCTCTGAAATTCACATTTGTTCATCATTTGAAAAAAAAAAAGAAAGAAAGAAAGAAAACAATAAAAGAGCAGCACCTCAGCTGAGAGTTTTTTGGGTCCCTAGGAAGGTACTTCACCAATATGGTTTTCACATTTTCAGGTTTTTGGCTGGTGAATAAAATTGAACAGAAATGTTCCTTCCCCTGATAACAGTACATTCAAATGCAAGATCAGGAGCATGTGGATTAAAACCAGACGGTGGATGATTAATACTTTTGCTTATAGGGGTAGACATGGCAACTTCCTCCATTTAAATGAAAAAGTCCTTTCTCTGCATTTGTATGTGTACATATGCTTACGTGCTTCTGCTCTTTGAAGGTAAGAGCTAGGAGTTTCTAGCTTAGTTATGGTTTCCAAGTACTGTTTCCTTTATCTCTCTTGAAGCACCCAAGAAGTACTAGAAGGACTGAGTTGTGAAGCAGAAATACTACAGTGAGAGAAAATATATTCTCTTTTTCAAGCTGCTTTCATAGCTTTCCAGGTACTGCTATAACATGCATCTTTATCTATGACCTACTTATTCGCTGTAGCTATGTGACCTCATTATGAGAGGCATATTTTTCTTCTTCTTCTTCTTTTTTTTTTTTTTAGAGATAGAGTCTCACCTTGTTGTGCTTAGTAGGGTGCCATAGCATCACAGCTTATAGCAACCTCAAATTCTTGGGCTTAAGTGATTCTCTTGCCTCAGCCTCCCAAGTAGCTGGGACTACAAGCCCCCACCATAATGCCCAGCTATTGTTTTGTTGCAGTTTGACTGGGGCTGGGCTGAACCCACCACCCTCGGTATTTGGCGCCGGC
Source organism: Galagoides demidoff (assembly GCA_963574575.1). Lineage (NCBI taxonomy): Eukaryota > Metazoa > Chordata > Mammalia > Primates > Galagidae > Galagoides > Galagoides demidoff. The sequence continues at coordinate 73,816 of CAUYQV010094155.1, read as the reverse complement.
GCCATAATTGCTGAGCCACAGGTACCTCCTGGAGTATACTTTTAATTCGAGGTTGGCAGTTGTTTGTATATTATTAAAAATGTTTTTCAGGGCTGGATTGGCTCATGCCTATACTCCTGGCACTCTGGAGGCCGAGGCAGGAGGATTGCTTGAGCTTAGGAGTTCAAGAGTAAGACTAAAAATAGAAAAATTAGCCAGATGTTCAGCCTATAGTTCCAGCTGGTCAAGTGGCCTGAGGCAGGAGGATCACTTGAGGCCAGGAGTTTGAGGTTGCTGTCAGGGATGATGATGCCACTGCACTCTATCCCAGGAAATAAAGACTCTTGTCTCTAAAAAGAAAATAAAAAACGTGTTTTGGAATTTATTTATTTTTTGAGACAGAGCCTCAAGCTGTCACCCTGGGTAGAGTGCTGTGGTGTTATAGCTCACAGCAACCTCCAGCTCCTGGGCTTAAGCAATTATCTTGCCTCAGCCTCCTCAGTAGCTGGGACTACAGGCACCTGCCACAACACCCAGCTATTTTTTAGGTTTAGTTGTCATTGTTTGGCAAGCCTGGGGCTGGATTCAAACCCAGCTCTGGTGTATGTGGCTGGTGCCTTAGTCACTTGAGCTACAGGTGCCAAGCCAGGAATTTATTTATTTTTATTAGTTCTAGTACACATTAATCCATTCAGGCCAGGAGACCTCCAGTTTGGTCTAGGCCTCTGATTTCCCCCTATGATTTAAGCTTGTGTACACTTTGTTCATTGAAGAAACAGAGACCTCTCTCCAGATGAAAATGGAAATGAAAGAGGAGGAAGACTAGGTTGAGACTTAGTATCTTTTTATGTACTTAATGAAGATTGCGGGCAGCACCTGTGGCTCAGTGAGTAGGGTGCTGGCCCCATATTCTGAGGGTGATGGGTTCAAAACCAGCCCCAGCCAAGCTACAACAAAAAATAGCCTGGCGTTGTGGCAAGTGCCTGTAGTCCCAGCTACTCAGAAAGCTGAGGCAAGAGAATCACCTAAGCCCAAGAGCTGGGTGTTGCTGTGAGCCTTGATGACACGGCACTCTCCCAAAGGCAACAAAGTGAGACTCTATCTTTAAAATAAATAAATCAATAAAGATTGCATTGTCTCTGTAGTGATAAACAGTTTGAAAGACAGAGGGTGTAAAGTTCCTTTTATTCCAGCAGAAGTATATGTCTAATTTAATGTTGCCTCTAATTTCGGGGTGAAAATGGTCTCTGTCTCAACCCTGTCATATGTTGGCTGTATATATCCCTAGGTATCCGCAATCACAAAATAGAGTCATGTTCCTCCTATTCACCCCATTTCCCAGAGACTCAAATCAGTGATCAAGATTGGCTGGTCTATATACAATAAATTCACTCTTTGTTATGCAGTTGTGATATAGGCTTGATGCCTGTAGCACGGTGGTTATGGTGCCAGGCACATACACCAAAGGTGGCAAGTTCAAACCCAGCCCAGGCCAACTAAACAACTGCAACAAAAAAATAGCCGGGTGTTACAGTGGGCGCCTGTAGTCCCAGCTACTTGGGAGACTGACGTAAGAGAATTACTTAAGCCCAAGAGTTGGAGATTGCTGTGAGCTATGACACCATGGCACTCTAGTGACATAGTGAGACTCTGTCTCAAAAAAAAAAAAAAAATGATTAGAACATTTCCATCACCCCATGCAACCAACTCTGGTCTCTGTTTTCTGCCTCTATAATTTTTCCTTATCCAAAGGCAAAGTAGTTTTTTGAATCTTGTTTAACATAGCATAATATATTTGACATTCATCCATGTTGTTGCCTCTGTCTGTAATTTGTTCTTTTTTGTTATAGAATAGTATTCCATGGTATAAATATACTATGATTTTTTTTTTTTTTTAGACAGAGTCTCACTATATTGCCCTCGATAGAGTACTGTGGCTTCACAGCTCACAGCAACCTTCAACTCCTGGGCTTAGGTGATCATCTTGCCTCAGCCTCCTGAGTAGCTGTGACTACAGGCACCCACCACAATGCCTGGCTATTTTTTGTTGCAGTTTGGCCAGGGCCAGGTTTGAACTCGCCACCCTCAGTATATGGGGCTGGCACCCTACCCAGTGAGCCACAGGTGCTGCCCATAATTTGTTTTTTCATTCACCAGTTGTTGAACATTTGGGTTGTTAGAAGTTTTTAGTAGTGGCTCAGTGCCTATAGCTCAGCAGCTGAGGCACCAGCCACATACATTGGAGGTGATGGGTTTGAATCTAGCCAGGCCTGCCAAACAACAATGACAACTACAACCAAAAATAGCCAGGCATTGTGGTGGGTGCCTATAGTCCCAGCTACTTGGGAGGCTGAGGCAAGTGAATCACTTAAGCCCAAGAATTTGAGGTTGCTGTGAGCTGTGATGCTACTGCACTCTAACAAGAGCAGCAGCTTGAGGCTCTGTCTCAAAAAAAAAAAGAAGTTTTAGTAGTCATACCTAGAACTGCTGTAAACATTTGTGCATAGGTTTTTATGTGAACTTGAGTTTTCATTTCTTTTGGATAAATACCTGAGAATGGAATGGATGGCTTATGGTAAGAATATGTTTAATTTTGTTAGAAACTGCCAAACTGTTTTCCAGAGTATCTCTTCCATTTGTTTTTGAGTTTTTTTTTTTGTCTCTTCCATTTGCATTCCCATGATGAATGAGAGTTCCAGTTGTTCTGCACCCTTGTCAGCACTTGGTACTATCAGGTTTTTGTTTTGTTCTTAAGTCATTCTAATAGGTATCTCATTGTGGTCTCAATTTCTCCAATGGCTAATGACATTGAAGATCATTTCATGTGTTCATTTGCCACCTGTATATCTTTTTCAGTAAAGTGTCCATTCACTTCTTTTGCCTGTATTTAAATTGGATTTTATTTTATTTTATTTTATTTTATTTTATTTTATTTATTTATTTTGCTGAATCTTGAGAGGTCTATATTTTGGATGCAAGTCTTTGTCAGGCAAATATGTATTACAAATATTTTCTGTGGCTTGTCTTTTCACTTCAAAGACTTAAGATTTGACTGATTAAATGCTGAGAGCTGAAGTTTCAGGCTCTCTTGGTAGAGAAAAGTTAGGAATTGAGACCTTATCTGGAAAATGTAAGAACTACTGGTTTTGAAGCTGTTTATTTAAAATAAAAGAGGGAAATGGGAGTGGGCCAAGATTAAGTTGTGTTGGCGATTGTCTGAATGTTTTTCAATTCCTTCCCTTTCTCTTTTCCCACCTATGATGTAGAACAGGGGTCCTCAAACTTTTTGAACAGGGGGCCAGTTCACTGTCCCTCAGACCGTTGGAGGGCCGGACTGTAGACCCTGAGACCAGTTGGCTGCTAAGCAGGACAGGCAGCAGCAGCAAAAACACCCGTTGGGCCGGATAAATGTCCTCGGCGGGCTGCTTGTGGCCTGTGGGCCATAGTTTGAGGACGCCTGATGTAGAATCTTGCCTCTTACCTTCAACTGGGTTCTTCACTTCCTGCCGTCACTTGAAACCCATTAGACCTCTGTAGCCCTGGCAAATCCCATAGCAGAGTACCTGAGAAGGCAGGCCGACAGCTTCTTGCCCAGAGTATATTCTAGACTGAAGTAGTTTTTGATAAGTAATCATTCCCAAGCCCTAAAGTGATAGCCTCTGAAGAATCACCCCCTTTGAAGAACTGCTTTCATCTCCAGCTGGACTCTTTTCCAAACAAGCATCGGCAGAGCCTAGTCAGGGCTCTGCCACACAGGGTTCTGCCATGAGAAGCAAATTGGCAGCAACAGACAGCCCCCTGAGGCAATGGAATTCAGTTCTCAGAACATACATTAAATGTGGATGAGATGTTTATTTATCATGGGACTCTTTCATGTTGCCTGGAATTCTTTTCAACAGGGCAGCCCATTTAGGTATAGGGGAGAAAATATGTCCTGCCCCATTGGACAAAAGTCAAGAGAAAATGCTACATAGAATTTTGTCACTTTTTAATTGCAGATCCCTATTAAGGTATTTTTCTTAAGCTACATTTGCCACTGATTAGACACTAGCAGAGTTAGTTTTTCTTTCTGCATGTGACATGGATCACTGACACTACATGTGATGGTCAAATAAGCCTGTTTTAATGCTGGAGGTCTGTCCCTTTCTCTAGGATAATGCAGTCTGGTCAAGGCTCTCTGGCTACTGACCCCAGTTGGAGTGATGTGTACAGAGAAGAATTTCTGACCCTTCACTAATCTCAGTTATTTGCATGCCTTTTTGTAAACAGAGAAGCAGCTTTTTAGGCAGGCTTGAAACTTTCTTTTTCTGCTCATGAAGGTACATATTTTTCTTTTTACTAAGGACAAATAAATTCAATTGAAGATAAAACCATAATGTGAAATAATAGTTCAGATTTTTAAAATGGGGGGAGGGGTTAAAAACAAGTTCTGCAAATGTGGAATCTTAAGTGAAATAATCCCATCTGGAAAACCCTACCAGTGATGCCATGGCTAGTTTGAGGAGCAATGTAGATTGTGGATTGAAAAAAAGACCCTTTAGTCTTGAAAAATAACAGGCTTCTTAATTGATGTCCATTTCAGCTGGTGCTGTGCCAGCTTATGTTGGCCCCAGTCCAGCGTTCCTGTAATTTGGGAGCCAGGTGTGAAGCATTTTTGTTCCATCTTGTTCCCTAGCATCTACAGCAGCCTCACGCATCTCACTTGAGGCAGTAGCACTCTGTAGGAAACAGATGTACAGGTAGAGGTTGAAGGAAGTGTCACAACTGGGTTATGAATTTATTTTAATCGTCCACATTCCAGTAAGATCTAGGCTTAAGAGTTGGGGGAAAAGGTATTTCAGTGTAGGTTGTAACTGTAAGTATCCTTTTTCATTGTTGTTGTTGAGAGAGAATCTCACTTTGTCACCCTTAGTAGAGTGCTGTGATCATAGCTCATAGCAACCGCAAACTCCTGGGCTCAAGTGATCCTCTTATCTCTGCCTCCCAAGTAGCTGGGACTATAGGTGCCCACCACAATGCCTGGCTATTTTTAGAGATGAGGGCTCTCATTCTTGCTCAGGCTGGTCTCGAACTCCTGAGTGCAAGCAATCCCACCTGTCTTGGCCTCCCAGAGTGCTAGGATTAGAGGCGTGGGCCACTGTACCCTACATTATCAAGTATCCTAATATGACTGACACTCATTTGTGATTTTTTTAAAGCACATCTATTTTACTTTAGAGTTACATTTTATATACTTGGAGATCTTTTGTGATTTGCTTCTTACTCTGGGAACAACAATATAAAGTGCAGTATGAAGAACCTCTTGAGATGACCATTGGAGTTGGATCTGGTTGTTTCTATAGCATCTAAGGGCCAAGGGAGCATAAGCGCCTGAGAAGTTAGCTACCCCTGACTAGATGGAGACATAACTGTGTTCTTTGGGGATATTGGCAAACACAGTAGAAAACACTAACGTTGATGTTCTAGACTGTGGATGCAGTTGACTGAAGAAGACATTCTTCCAAAATATGACCTGCAGCCTTGTTCACTAAACTATATTCAACCCTAAACATTAAAGAACAGGATGTTCTGGCTGGGCACGGTAGTTCACACCTGTAATCCTAGCACTCTGGGAGGCTGAGGTGGGTGGACCTCAATGCCCAGCTATTTTTAGAGACAAGGTCTGGCTTTGGCTCAGCCTGGTCTTAAACCTGTGAACTCAGGCAATCCACCCGCCTCAGCCTCCCAGAGTGCTAGGATTACAGGCATGAGCCACTGTGCCTGGCCCCAAACGTTTTGATACAAGACAAGTTTTAGCTTTTTGAGAGCCGGCTCTGCTTCCTGAAGGTCCCAACCCACAAAAGATAACTGAAGGAGACTTTGTGGTTCCCTTCTGTTAACTCTGTATCTCACATAGACAGAGCTAGAGGATAGTCTTTGGCCTTGAATATCAGACCACAATGTCAAGGAGTACCTACAGGCCTGCCTAGGCTGCTTTTGCTCCAAACATGCAGGGTCATAGGGCAGCCCTTGGAGCACTGGCAGCTTTTATCTGTTGTTCTTTGTGTTGTCAATACTAGAAGCTGCAAAATGCCTATACTGGATGGTTTAAGAGGATAAGGAGGGGAGGTTTTCCCTCTCTAATCTTTTTTTTTCTTTTTTTGAGACAGAGTCTCACTGTGTCACTCTCAGTAGAGTGCTGTGACATCACAGCCCACAGCAACCTCAAACTCTTGGGCTTAAGTGATTCTCTTGCCTCAGCCTCCCAGGTAGCTAGGACTACAGGCGCTGACCACAATGCCCGGCTTTTTTTGTTGTTGTTGTAGTTATCATTGTTGTTCGGCAGGCCCAGGCTGGGTTCGAATCCACTAGCCCTGGTGTATGTGGCCAGCGCCCTAACCACTGATGTACAGGCGCCAAGCCATAACTAATCTTATTCTTACTTGTTCATTGTGGCAAAATATATACATAACATAAATTTTATCATTTCAATTTTTTTTAGGTATACAGTTAGTTCTATGGCAGTAAATACAATCACACTGTATATAACTGTCACTACCATCTAGCTCCAGAATGTTTTTATCCTCACCAGCTGAAACTCTTTGCCCATTAAATATTTAATGATAACTCTTCCTCCTCCCTCCCAGCTCCTGGCAACCACCATGCCATTTTCTGTCTCAGTGTATTTAAGTACTCTATGAACCCCATGTAAGTGGAATCATACAATATTTGCCCTTTTGCGACTTTCTCCACTTAACCTAAGATATATCCATGTTGTAACACGTCAAAATTTTAATCCCTTTTAAGGCTGAATAATATTCCGTTGTATGTATATATACCACATTTTGTTTGTCCATTCATCTGTTGATGGACACTTACATTGCTTCTATTGTGAATAGTGCTCCTGTGAACATGAGTGTACAGATATCTCTTCCAGACCTTGCTTTCAATTCTTTTGACTTTGTACCCAGAAATGTAATTGCTGGATCAGATGGTAAATCTGTTTAGTTTCCTAAGGAATTGTTATATATTTCCATGGCAGCTGTATTCTAGAAACAGCTATATAAAGTGTTACTGCATTCGCACCAAGAGTATACAAGAGTTCCGATTTTGCCACATTCTCACCAACACTTTTATTTTCTAGGGGTTATTGTTATAGTAGCCATCCTAATGGTTGTGAAGTAGTATCACATTGTATTTTGATTTTGCATTTTCCTGATGACTAGTGATATTATGTATCTTTTCATATGTTTATTTGTTGTGTCCATTTTCAAAATGTAATTTCTACTTTCTCAGTTAATTAGCCTTGAAATTCCTGAGCATTAACTTTTTCCCTTTGAGGCAGGGTGGAATAAAGGAAAATGTCAGACATGGTCATCTTGACTCTGCTGTGGGAACTTGTGTGGCCTTAGGCAATTCACATAATCTCTCTGATCTCTTTTGTCTTTTGAGACAGAGTCTCACTTTGTCGCCCTTGGTAGAGTGTCATGGTATCACAGCTCATAGCAACCTCAAACTCTTGGGCTGAAGTGATTCTCTTGCCTTTGCTTCCCAAGTAGCTGGGATTACAGGCGCCCACCACAATGCTTGGCTTTTTTTTTTTTTTTTTTTTAATGTTGCAGTTGGCATTGTTATTTTTGCTGGCCCAGGCCAGGTTTGATCCCACTAGTCTCGGTGCATTTGGCTGGCACCATACCCACTAAGTTATGGGCACTGCCTTCTTGTATCATTTTCACCATAACAAAGAAACCTATAATTGCTCTACCTAATTCAAAGAGTTTTTGTGAGAATAAAATGATATCAGCGCTGTGAAAATGCTTTGTAAATATTCTGTAAAATAGCTAGGGCAGTGATACCTATAATGCTTTTCTTTTTTTTTTTTTTTTCTTGAGACAGTCTCAAGCTCTCACCCTGGGTAGAGTGCTATGGTGTCATAGCTCACAACAACCTCCAACTCTTGGGCTCAAGCAATCCTCTTGCCTTAGTTTTTCTTTCTTTCTTTCTTTTTTTTTTTTTTTTTTTAATGTAGAGACAGAGTCTCACTATGTTGCCCTTAGTAGAATGCTATGGTGTCACAGCTCAGAGCAACCTCCAACTTTTGGACTTAAGCGATTTTATTGCCTCAGTCTCCCAAGTCGCTGGTACTACAGGCGCCCGCCACAGCACCTGACTATTTTTCGTTGTAGTTGTCATTGTTTAGCTAGCCTGGTCTGGGTTCAAACCTGCCAGACTTGGTATATATGGCTAACACTATAACCACTGTGCTTCTCTTAGTAGAGAAGGCTGGTCTAGAACTTGTGAGCTCAAGCAATCCACCCGCCTTGTCATCCCAGAGTGCTAGGATTACAGGAGTTAGCCGCCAAGCCCGGCCATCACGCCTCTAATTCTAGTACTCTGGGAAGCCAAGGCAGGTGGATTGCCTGAGCTCACGAGTTGGAGACCAGTCTGAGCCAGAGAGAGACCTAGTCTCTAAAATAGCCAGGTGTTGTGGCCAGTACCTCTAGTCCCAGCTACTTGGGAGGCTGAGGCAAGAGAATCACTTAAACCCAAGAGTTTGAGGTTGCTGTAAGCTGTGACGCCATGACACTCTACCAAGGGTGACAAAGTGAGACTCTGTCTCAAAAAAAATTTTTTTCTATAAAAATATAGTTTTGATATTACTACTTTGGATATTAATTTCACTGTTCCTGAAATTCTTTTTTTTTTTTTTGAGACAGAGTCTCAAGCTATCCTACCTGGGTAGAGTGCTGTGGCATCACAGCTCACAGCAACCTCCAACTCCTGGGCTCAAGTGAGTCTTCTGCCTCAGCCTCCCAAGTAGGCGACCACCACAACTCCCGGCTATTTTTTGGTTGCAGCCATCATTTTTGTTTGGTGGCCCAGGCTGGATTCGAATCCGCCACCTTAGGTGTATGTGGCTGGTGCCTTAGCCACTTGAGCCATAGGTGCCGAGCCTGTTCCCGAAATTCTTTATCAAACTTGAAGGTTAGACAAATTTATAATCTTTTGTCTTAGACCAGAGATTCTAGATTTCTTTGGCAGGTGAGGGGAACAGGGCCCAGGTGATTTACTTATTCATATTTCTTTCTTTCTTTTTTTCTGTAGAAACAGAGTCTCACTTTATCGCCCTTGGTAGAGTGCCATGGTGTCTCACAGCTCACAGCAACCTCCAACTCATGGGCTTGGGCGATTCTCTTGCCTCAGCCTCCCGAGTAGCTGGGACTACAGGCACCTGCCACAAAGCCCCGCTTTTTATTTGCTGTTGCAGTTTGGCTGGGACCAGGTTTGAACCTGCCACCCTCCATATATGGTGCTGGCACCCTACCGAATGAGTCACAGGCTCTGCCTCTTGTTCATATTTCTTCTTTATCTCCCAGCTTGGGATTGTCTTCTGTGAACTCAGGCCAGGGTCAAGTCTTTAACATGGTTTTTCCCAAAAAATGGCTACAAAATCTGATCAACTGTGTTTAGAGATATGGATGCATTGGCCCCATCTTTTTCTTTTTTTTTTTTTAAGGCAGAGCCTCAAGCTGTTGCTCTGGTTAGAGTACTGTGGCATCACAGCTCACAGCAACCTCCAACTCAAGCAATTCTTGTGCCTCTGCCTCCCAAGTAGCTGGGATTATAGGCACTTGCCACAACACCTAGCTATTTTTTGGTTGCAGCCATCGTTGTTTGGCGGGCCTCGGCTAGATTCGAACCCACCAGCTCAGGTGTATGTGGCTAGCACCTTAGCCACTTGAGCTGCCCCATTGTTATATTATGTAGTCTAACAGATATTTGCCATTTACTATGTGCCAAGCACCAACATATACATCAGCATGTTTTACTGAATCATGTTTTTTGGGTTTTTTTGAGACAGAGTCTCACTATGTTGCTCTCAGTAGGGTGCTGTAGCGTCACAGCTCACAGCAACCTCAAACTCTTGGGCTTACTTCTCTTGCCTCAGCTTCCCAAGTAGCTGGGACTATAGGTCCCCACCACAACATTGGCTATGTTTTGGTTACAGTTGTCATTATTGTTTAGCTGTCCTGGGCTGGGTTCAAACCCACCAGCCTCAGTGTATGTGGCTGGCGCCCTACCCACTGAGCTATGGGTGCTGCCCCATCATGTTTTGTTTTGTTTTGTTTTTCATTACTATTATCCATTTGGAATTTGAATCACATCTTTAAGGTCTTTTTCTCTTGTTCTTTCTTTGTTTCAACAAAAAAATATTTAGGGAAGAAGGTAGCATCTAAATGATTAAAGTACGTGAAACATGTGTTCTAGATTTAAATTAAAGCATCATTCATCTACTCAAGAACAGTTGCAGAAAGTTAGAATCTGCATCCATCCAAACTTCAAGATGGATTGTGCCCTCCAGAACTATTCTAGATACCACATAGCTGCCTAATTGAGTCCAGAATGGGTGAGCAGGAAAAGATTTTCCTTCTGTGGCTCCTAATCCAAAAGTATGTTCTATGCCTTTTCCTTTGGAAATATTTGGAGGAAAATGGAGAATTCAATAAGACTTCATTTCTTACATAAGGGTTTAAGTTCTCTTTATAGCAGCTTTGTTGTTCAAATTATCTTAGTATACATAGTTCATTTTTATTCAGAGAACCAAGGGATGCTGTTAAGTAATCCCAAGTGTGACTACCAAAGGAAGAAATAATTATCTCCTTTGATTTTTTGTTCTGTGTGTGGCTTAGTGGCTTTGGTTAAAGTGGGATAGTGATTTTTGGAGATCTGTGATGATCTTTCTACTTGATCCTTCTTTTCCCTGTACTCTGAATTTTCTTAAAGTTCTATCTCTGGAAACACAAATGAGAAGCCTCGGCTCGACGCCTGTGGCTCAATCAGCTAAGTGCCAGCCACGTACACCTAAGGTGGCGGGTTCGAATCCCCAGCCTGGGCCTACCGAACAACAATGATGGCTGCAACCAAAAAATGGCCGGGTGTTGTGGCAGGTGCCTGTGGTCCCACCTACTTGGGAGGCGGAGTCAGGAGACTCGCTTGAGCCCAGGAGTTGGAGATTGCTATGAGCTGTGATGCCATGGCACTCTACCCAGGGGGATAGTTTGAGGCTCCGTCTCAAAAAAAAAAAAAAGAGAAGCCCCTAATTTTCTGAGATCATAGGCATATTTGATGATGATTATAACAATTGCAACTGTGAAATTATAACATCACCTTGTGACAGACACCTTTGAATAGATTATTTCCTTTTACCTTCACAACAGCTCTGTAAAGATATGGCATTACTAGTCCCATTTATAGAATGAGGAAACTAAAGCTCAAAAGGTGATGGCACAAAGTCACACTTTCATACTGAGTAGTAAAGCTGGGATTTGACCCTAGTCTATCTGACTCCAAGATCCACGACCTTAACCAACAGGAGCATGTAATGTATCACCTAAAGAAAGATGCTAGATCAGGTGTCCTCAAACTATAGCCCGTGGGCCACATGCGTCCCGCTGAGGACATTTATCCAGCCCACCAGGTGTTTTTGCCACTGCTGCCTATCCTGCTTAGCAGCCGACTCGTCCTAGGGCCCGCAGTCCGGCCCTCCAGCGGTCTGAGGGACAGTGAACTGGCCCCCTGTTTAAGAAGTTTGAGGACCCCTGTGCTAGATCTACACATATTGATACAGGAAGATGTCTAAAATATGTATAGTTTTTTTTAAAAAGCTATAGGAGGGTGGTACCTGTGACTCAGTGAGGAATGCGCCAGCTCCATATACTGAGGGCGGCAGGTTCAAACCTGGCCCTGGCTAAACTGCAACAAAAAAATAGCCAGACATCGTGGCAGGCGCCTGTAGTCCTAGCTATTTGGGAGGCTGAGGCAAGAGAAGCGCCTAAGTCCAGGAGTTGGAGGTTGCTGTGAGCTGTGACACCTTGGCACTCTACCAAGGGTGACATAGTAAGACTCCTTCTCAAAAATAAAAAAAAAGAAAGAGAAAGGGGAAGGGAGGGAGGGAGAGAGAAAGAAAGTTGAAAAATTGTAACTCAGTCCATTCTGAGTTAGGCACTGTCCCTCCATACACTGTTTGATTTTTTTTACTCTGTGTTGCTTTTATAATAAATTTCATAAAATAGTTTTCAAGGTAAAAGAACCTTCTTCACTTTCTCCAGTTTTATAAGAGTTTAAGACCAAAGTTGTTGGGGCCAGGTGTGGTTGCTCATGCCTGTAACCCTAGCACTCTGGGAGGCCAAGGTAGGTGGATTGCCTGAGCTCACAGGTTCGAGACCAGCCTGAGCCAGAATGAGATATCTCGAAAAATAGCCAGGCGTTGTGGCAGGTGCCTGTAGTCCCAGCTTCTTAGGAGGCTGAGGCAAGAGAATTGCTTAAGCCCAGAAGTTTGAGGTTGCTGTGAGCTGTAATACCATAGCACTCTACTAAGGGTGATAAAGTGAGACTCTGTCTCAAAAAAAAAAAAAATTACATATTGTATGATTTCATTGCTATAAAATTTTTGAAAATCCAAGTTAATCTACATAAGGTAGATCAATGGTTGCCTATGGATGTGGGTGGAGGGAAGAACAGATTACAAAAGGGCATGATGGGGTGGTGCCTGTCGCTTAGTGGGTAGGGTGCCGGTCCTTTATACTGAGGGTGGCGGGTTCAAACCCGGCCCTGGCAAAAATGCAACAAAAAAATAGCCAGGCATTGTGGTGGGCACCTGTAGTCCCAGCTACTTGGGAGGCTAAGGCAAGAGAATTGCATAAGCCCAGGAGCTGGAGGTTTCTGTGAGCTATGATACCATAGCACTCTCTACCGAGGGCAATAAAGTAAGACTGCCTCTTAAAAAAAAGAAAGAAGAAGAAGAAGCAGGCAGCGCCTGTGGCTCAATGAGTAGGGCGCTTGCCCCATATACTGAGGGTGGTGGGTTCAAACCCAGCCTTGGTGAAACTACAACAACAACAACAAAAAAAAATAGCCGAGCGTTGTGGGGAGTGCCTATAGTCCCAGCTACTTGGGAGGCTAAGGCAAGAGAATCACCTAAGCCCAGGAGTTGGTGGTTGCTGTGAGCTGTGATGCCACAACACTCTACCAACTGCGATAAAGTGAGACTCTGTCTCAAAAAAATGGTTACTCTCTCACATATAGGTCTGTGTGTGTGTCAAAATGTATCAAATTGTATATTTGAAATATATGCAGTTTTAGTGTACTTCAGTGACACCTCAGTAAAGTTGTGAAGAAGAAAACTAAAAATGTTTTTAAACCCCTTTAGCTTAAAAAGTTATATCTTATTCACTAACTACAAAATAAGAATAATCTCATTTTTTTCAATGTAATTGATTTTTGAGACACATGTAATTCACACTTCATAAAGTTCACATATCCCACTTTTTTTTCTTTTTTGAGATAGAGTTTCACTCTGTTGCTCTTGATAGAGTACTGAGGCATCATAGTTCACAACAACCTCAAACTCTTGGGCTTGAGCAATCCACTTGCTTCAGCCTCCCGAGTATCTGTGACTGCAGGTGCCTACCACAATGTCTGGCTAGATTTTTTATGTTTAGTAGAGATAGGGTCTCTTGTTCAGGCTGATCTTCAACTCCTAAGCTTAAGCAATCCACCCACCTCAGCCTCCCGTAATGTTAGGATTATAGGTGTGAGCCACTATGCTGGACCTCACTTTTGGAAACATGCCTCACTTTTATTTTCAACCAGAGTAGAGTGCCATGGCATCAGGCTAGCTCTCAGCAACCTCAAAGTCCTGGTCTCAAGTGATCCTCCTGGTTCAGCATCCTGAATAGCTAAGACTACAGGCACCCGCCATAATGCCTGGCTAAGTTTTTAGGATTCTTTTAGTGGAGACAGGATCTCACTCTTGCTCAAACTTGGGGCTAGTCTCAAACTCCTGACCTGAAGCAATCCTCCCACCTGGGCCTCCCAAAGTGCTAGGATTAGAGGCGTGAGCCACTGTGCCAGGCTAAGTTCACCCTTTTAAAGTGTACAATTCAATCCTTCTTGGTGTATCAAATAAGAAAAAAAAGTATACAATTCAGTGATTTTAGTTTATTCATATAATAGTACAGCCATCGCTTCTATCTCATTTCAGAACATTTTTATCACCTCAAAAAGATACCCCATACCCATATGTCACACATATTCTCCCCTTCCATTAACCCTGCAACCCCTAGTCTATTTTCATTCTGTCTGGACTTGCCTAGTTTAGACAAACGGAATCATAAAACTATGTGGCTTTTTGTGTCTCACTTCTTTCAGTTTGCGTAATGTTTTCAAGGTTCATTCATGTTATAGCCTCTATCAGTACTTCATTCCTTTTTATGGCTGAATAATATTTTATTATATAGAAATTGTACCTTTTATTCATCAGTGGGATGGATATTTGGGGATTTCCACTTTGGGACTGTTAGGAAATGAATATTATTGCTATAAACATTAGTGTATAAGTTTTTTCTTTTCAGGATAGAAGTTGTTTTTTTTTTTTTGGCCAGGCCGGGTTTGAACCCACCACCCTTGGTATATGGGGTCGGCACCCTACTTCTTGAGCCACCGGCACTGCCCCCTATAAGTTTTTTCTTTTCTCTCTCTCTCTGTTTTGTTTTGGTAGAGATGGGGTCTTGCTTATCCTGTCTATAAAATTGTTTGGTCATATGTTAACTCTGTGTTTAGCTTTTTGAGAAACTTCTAGACTTTTTCTAAAGCAGCTAAAGCATTTTATATTCTCACTGACAACAAATGTATAATGTTCACATGTTCACCAACACTTACTATCTCTTTTTTTGATTGTAGCCATCCTAGTCCATCTAAAGTGGTATCTCATTGTGGTTTTGATTTGCATTTCTCAGTAGCTAATGATGTTGAATACCTTTTTATGTGCTTAGTGGCTATTTGAAGAATGTCTATTCAAATAGTTTGCCCACTTTGAAAATTGGGTTGTCTTCTGTTGTTGTAGGAGTTCTTTGTTTTGTTTTAAGACAGGGTCTCACTCTGTCTTAGCCTGGAGTGCAGTGGTGCAATCAAGGTTCACTGCATCCTCAAACTTCTGGGTTCAAGTGATCCTCCCACCTCAGCCTCCTGAGTAGCTAGACTAAAGCTGTAAGCCAGCACACCCAGCAAGAGTTTTTATATGTTCTGGATATAAATCTCTTATCAGATAAATGATTTGCAAATCTTTTCTCCCATTCTATGGAGAATATATTTGTTCTTTTACCTTCTTGAAGTTTTTAGTTTTTAGGAAGTCTAATTTATTTTTTCTTTTTTTATTTGTGCTGTAGTATTGTAAAAACATTTTTTTGTTGTTACAGTTTTTGGCCAGGGCTAGGTTTGAACCCACCACCTCCAGTTTATGGGGCTGGAGCCCTATTCCTTGAGCCATAGATGCCACCCTTGTAAAAACATTTTAAAACAATAAAAACTAGGAGAAGCTAGACATGGTGGCATGTATACTTATAATCCCAGGTACTCAGTAGGCTGGGCCCTGAGTTGGAGATTTCTTTCTTTTTTGTTTCTCCTTAGAGACAGAATCTCACTTTGGTACCCCATGATAGACTGCCATGGCGTCATAGCTCACAGCAACCTTAAACTCTTCAGCTCGAGTAATTCTCTTGCCTCAGCCTCTCAAATAGCTGCGACTACAGCTGTCCACCACAGTGCCCAGCTATTTTTTTTTGTTTGTTTTATTTATTATTTATTTATGTTTTTTTTGAGACAGAGCTGCAAGCTGTCGCCCTGGGTAGAGTGTCGTGGTATCACAGCTCACAGCAACCTCCAACTCCTGGGCTCAAGATTCTCCTGCCTCCACCTCCCAAGTAGCTGGGACTACAGGCGCCCACCACAACACCTGGCTGTTTTTTGGTTGCAGCCATCGTTGTTGTTTGGTAGACCCAGGCTGGATTTGAACCCACCATCTCAGGTGTATGTGGCTGGCACCTTAGCCACTTGAGCCACAGACACCAAGCCCCAGCTATTTTTAGAGACAAGGTCTCACTCTGGCTCAGGATGGTCTCAAACCTCTGAGCCCAGGCAGTTCACCTGCCTCAGCCTCCCAGAGTGCTAGAATTATAGGCATGAGCCACCATGCCCGGCCAAAAGTTAGAGGTTTCAGTGAGCTATAATTGTGTACTCTCCAGCCTGGGCAACATAGCAAGACCCTGTCTCAAAAAATAAAAATCACCCAAAACTGGAGAGTTTAATCACCAAACATTCTTACTGGAGGAAGTTTCTTCTACTTGAAGTATTTACTTTACAAAACTATTCTAGATGCAAAAAAGAATGGTAAACATAGTAACTATAAAATTAAGTCAGATTGATTACAAGAGAGTTGTAGATGTGAAAGGCCCCTTAGAAGACGTCAGGGTCAGTCTCTTACCTAGTGAAGGAATAGTCCTCCAGTGTCCTCAGTAGCTTCTGATTCAGATACTTCCCTAGAGTTTTTACTCTGTCATGAAATAGTCACTATTGAAAAGGTCATTCTCAAACTGAACACAATCTTACCTTCTTCTGATTCCTACTTAATTGGCTTTAGAGAAGTTTTCTCAGAATCACAAAGTCTCTTTTTTTAAAATATCTGATATACCTTAATAAATTTGAAATTCTCCTTAATTTTCTTTTCATATTTACCAGTGCGATGAAATAGATCAGTCAATGCTGGGAAATAGTACTTGCCATGATGATGGAAATATTCTATTTCGGCACCATCCTACATGCTAGCCACTAGCCATATATGACTATTCAGTACTTGAAATCTGACTAGTGCAAATAAGAAACAGAAAGGTTTAATTTTACTTTAATTTAAATTTCCATATGTAGCTAATGGCTACTGTATTAACCACTGCAATTCTAGATCATTCTTCTGTCTAGATTCCTCTGTGCCACTGGTCCTCACAGAGTGGTATCAGTGCCAACATCCTCTGGGAACTTGTAGTGTTTAAGGCCATACCCCAGACCTGTGAATCATAAATGATTGTGGGTGGAGCCTAGCAATCTAATAAGCTCTTCAGGTGATTCCAATGCCCTAACACTCGAAAACCAGTTCTAGTTCTTCAAGGGTTCTGTTAAAAACAGGCATGGTGGCCGGGAGAGGTGGCTTACACCTGTAATCCTAGCACTTGGGAAGCTGAGGCGGGTGGATTGCCTGAAGTCTCATTTTGTCACCCTCAGTAGAGTGTCATGGCATCATATCTCACAGCAACCTCTAACTCTTGGACTCAAAAGATTCTCTTGCCTCTGTCTCCCACGTAGCTGGGACTATAGGCACTGCCACAATGCCCAGCTATTTTTAGAGCAGAGGTCTGGCTCTTGCTCAGGCTGGTCTTGAACCTATGAGCTCAGGTAATCCACCCACCTTGGCCTCCCAGAGTGCTGGGATTACAGGTGTGAGCCACCATGCCCAGCCTAAAGATTTTTTTTTTTTTTTAATAAAGTGCCAGGTTCAGGCTCAGCGCCTGTAGCTTAGTGGCTATGGTGCCAGCCACATACACCGGAGCTGGTGGGTTTGAACCCAGCCCAGGCCTGCCAAAACAACAATGACAACTATGACCAAAAAATAGCCAGGTGTTGTGGTACATGCCTGTAAGTCCCAGCTACTTGGGAGGCTGAAGCAAGAGATTGGCTTAAACCCAAGAGTTTGAGGTTGCTGTGAGCAATGACACCAGGGCACTCTACTAAGGGCAACATAGTGAAGCTGTCTCAAAATAAATAAATAAATAAAGTGCCAGGTTCAACTGGGGGGTGGGGAGAATAGTTAATAAGAGCATTCCCCTCAGCTTGGTGCCCATAACACAGTGGTTACAGTGCCAGCCACATGCACCAAGGTTGGTGGTTTTGAACCTGACCCGGGCCTGCTAAACAACAATAACAACTGCAACAAAAAACTACCTGGGTGTTGTGGTAGGTGCCTGTAGTCTCAGCTACTAGGGAGGCTGAGGTAGAGGAGAATCATGTAAGCCTAAGAGTTTGAGGTTGCTGTGAGCAGTGATGCCATGGCACTCTACCGAGGGCAACATAATGAAACACTCTCTTAAAACAAAAACAAAAAAAGCATTCCCCTATATCTCACAGTCTTCTAGTGTTAGAATTAATATTGTAGACCCTTGATTCTCAGTCTGGTATGTTTTCCATCTATCAGGGTGTTTCATGAAATAGGCCCTACTGTTGGTTTAGTTTGGTGTCTCCCAGAAGAGAAAAATCTGGTTTCTTGGCTTGGTGCCTATAGCTCAGCAGCTAGGGTGCCAGCCACTACACCAGAGTTGGCAGGTTCGAATCTAGCCCCGGCCTGCCAAACAACAATAACAGTTACAACCAAAAAATAGCCGGGCACTGTGGTGGGTGCCTTTAGTCCCAGCAACTTGGGAGACTGAAGCAAGAGAATTTCTTAAGCCCAAGAGTTTTATGTTGCTGTGAGCTGAGGTGCCATGGCACTCTACCGAGGGCCACATAGTGAGACACTGTCTCAAAAAAAAAAAAAAAGAATCTGGTTTCTTGGCATGTATTTCACCCTACTGCCATGTTCTTATGCCACATCCCCATTGCTAGAGTGCCTTTGTAGTAATACCTAATGCTCTGAGAACATCCTCCCCCTTTTATTTTGTAGAGACAGAGTCTCCCTTTGTCAACCTTGGTAGAGTGCTGTGGCGTCACACTGCTCACAGCAACCTCCAACTCCTGGGCTTAGGCAATTCTCTTCCCTCAGTCTCCCGAGTAGTTGGGACTACAGGCGCCCAGCTATTTTTTTGTTGCATTTTGGCCAGGGCCAGGTTTGAATCCACCACCCTTGGTATATGAGACTGGAGCCCTACCCACTGAGCCAACGCACCACCCAGCATCTCCCCTTCGTTAGGGTTTAACAGATTTCACCTGTATATTATCTTCTTTCAATATGATTTTTGTCATCTTATGCTTGAAACCTAGAAGAGTAGCTGGCTTGTTCTTTTGCTGGCCTTGAGCCAGATGTCATAACTTTAGGCAGTGCCACGCTACATATCTCTAGCAGTTTGAAATGGAGAACAGAGTTGGAGATAAGATCAGAAGCTTTAGGTGATGGCATTGTTTCAAATAAACCATGCATGACCCAAGCTTCCACTTCAAATGGAGAATGAAATTGCTTCATCGTTTGACAGCTTGCTCCATGAAAGAAATTTATCTTCACTTAATTGCTTTAGATCCCAAGAGGCTATATAGAGTAGTTTCTAGGAGATAATTATATCAAATTTTAAAAATATGTGACTGAAGACATGAATATGCAACTGCAGTGGACCGGGAGGGGAAAGAGGTGCCAGGGTGGGAAGGCAACCAAAGGTCCTGCTGAATTTGGTGAGCTTTTGTTTTCCACTTATTCTCTGAATCTGTGATTGAGGCACATAGTCCTTGGTGTAATCCTGTGCTGCTAGGGTTAAAGCATCTTGTCTACTATTTATATAGCTAGGTAGTGTTTTGCCCAGAATCCTCACAAAGCTGCAAGGGTCAGGCTGGCTGGCTGACGTCCGGCTGCATATCTTCTAGTCTGGCTGGGCATAGTCTGTCTACATTGTGGGCCAGAGCCACTGAGAGTTCCCGTCAGTGGCAGCTGAAAACCAGCAAATTTGTTGATTTTAAAACATGACTATTTAGATGTTAGAGATAAACTTCCTGTAGATGGGGACAGACTCCTTAATCTAGGCATATTTGAATTTCCAGTTCTCACTTCCCTAGCCTTTGTATTTGAAAGAGTCTAAACCTACTCTGTCATTTTTACTAATTCTAGCCACTACCTGTCTTTATCTCACATTTTTTTCTCTTTATTTCTGAAATTCCAAGGTTTCCCTTCCATTTCTATTGTATTTCCATGTTGTAATATAATAACCCCTAGAAAGATAGATAGCAGGTGTTTCCAAGTGTGGATACAGTACTCCTGGGTCATCTGTCACTTCTTTTTGTCTGAATCTTCATTGAAGACTAAACGACAAACATTAAATTGTAAGCTCTGTGAAACTACCCTCTAATTGTCATCCCTAAGTGTCTGGTGCGGTGCTGCACATTTCACAAAGGCTCTGTGAGTAAGAGCCAGTGAGGCATAGCTGAATGGCATGGTTCAATCCTGTCCTAAGGACAAGTGAGATCTGATGGAGGTATAGGGGAGTTTTGGATTCTGTACTAACATCAGTGAACACCTAAGCCAGCACGGGGGCCGGGGTGTGCCAAAATCAATCAAGGTGGTCTGACTCAAGCAGAGCCAAAGACTTTCATTTCCCTTCAAGTTCTTTCCAGACCAAGTCAGTAGTGCCTTCTGTTCACAGGGATCATTTACCAGGTGTCCTTTGTCCCTTCATTTTCACTTAATCAAGGTTAGCCACACTCCTCAAATCAGTCAGAGAGAAGCTTTTGCCTTTTCTTTTAAACTCCTCCCCAAGAAACCTGACAGCTATAAATGAGTAAGCTAATTTGCATTTGAAAAAGGTCATACCTGTATGCCTCTAAGGGAAATCTGCAAGTACTGTCACATCATTTCTTGGAATCACATCAAGGTGTTTTTGATGGAATTACACTTTTGTGCACATCTAAAACATGAACACCTGAGTAGTAGGCTGGAGGGGTCATCAGGGTCAGGGTGTTTGTTCTAGCGTGTATCTTTTGATCTAGAAAAACATTTTTCTATATGATCAGCCTAACAGTATAAACCTAAAAGAAATAGCTCAGTCCAGAGTTGAAATATATAGATCTGCTAGGTGAAGGACACAACTATAATTCAGACTTTAACCTTACAAAAGCAAACCAAATTGTATATACCCCCATAATGTGAAATTTAAGAAAAAAGAAATATACAGATCTCAATTTAGAGTTGGCTCAGTGCCTGTGGCTCAAGTGGCTAAGGCGCCAGCCACATATACCTGAGCTGGTGGGTTCAAATCCAGCCCGGCTGCCAAACAATGACAGCTGCAACCAAAAACTAGCCAGGCATTGTAGTGGGCACCTATAGTCCCAGCTACTTGGGAGGCAGAGGCAGGGGAATCACTTGAGCCCAGGAGTTGGCAGTTGCTGTGAGCTGTGATGCTATGGCACTCTACCCAGGGCGACAGCTTGAGGCTCTGTCTCAAAAAAAAGGAAGAAATGTCTAGAGTTGTCTAGACAGATGAAACAGGTTAGTAAATTGTTGATCACATATCCTTCTTGGGGTTTGGCTAGCACTGTTGAAAGGTATCAGCTTGTTATTAGAAGGTAAATCACCTGCAGTTTGTTTGTTTGTTTCTTTTGATACAGAGTCTCACTTTGTCACCTTGGATAGAGTGCCCTGACATCATAGTTCACAGCAACCTCAAACTTTTAGTTTCAAGTGATTGTCTTGCCTCAGCCTTCTGAGCAGCTGGGACTATAGGCGCCTGCCACAATGCCTGCCTCTTTTTAAGACATAGGATCTTGTTCTTTCTCAGGCTGGTCTGAAACCCATGAGCTTAGGCAATCCACCGCCACAGCTTCCCAGAGTGCTAGGATTACAGGTGTGAGCCACCGCACTCAGCCACCTGCAGTATTATTTTAACCCATCTTCTTTTCCTTATCATGAAGACACTAGTTCTTCAGGTTGATAAATTGCTTTTTTTTAATTAAATTTTTTTTATTAATTTTTCTTTTAAGAGACAGAGTCATTTTATTGTGCTTGGTATACTGCCATGGTGTCACAGCTCACAGCAACCTCCAACTCCTGGGCTTAGGTGATTCTCTTACCTCAGCCTCAAGAGTAGCTGGGACTACAGGCGCCCACCACAACGCCCAGCTATCTTTTGTTGCAGTTTGGCCAGGGCTGGGTTCGAACCCGCCACCCTTGGTATATGGGGTTGGCATCCTACCCACTGAGCCACAGGTGCTGCCTTTTTTTTTTCTTTTTTGAGACTGAGTCTCACTTTGTTGTTCCAGGCTAGAGTACTGTGGTATTAGTCTAACTCACAGCAACCTCAAACTCCTAGGTTCAAGTGATCCTCCTGCCTCACTCTCCTGAGTAGCTGGTACTGAGGACACCTGCTACAAATCCTGGCTAATTTTTCTATTTTTAGTATAGATAGGGTCTTACTCTTGCTCAAGCTGGTCTCAAACTTCTGAGCTCAAGGGATACTGACTTGGACTCCCAGAGTGCTAGGTTTACAGGTGTGAACCACTGCGCTGGCCACAAATTGCTTATTTTGACCATGGTCAATGACCTTGATTCAGATTTTTTTTTTTTTTGTAGTTTTATCTCCCAGGAGCAGAACATCTCTGCCTTTCGTCCTGTTTTATTTAATAAAAATAACATGCTAAACTTATATTGAGTACACAAGGACTTATCAGAAAGGAAAATTGAACTTCTGATGTCTTTAGAACAAAAGCCGAAAAAGGGGGCAGTGCCTAGTGGCTCAGTGGGTAGGGCGCTGGCCACATATACTGAGGGTGGCGGGTTCGAACCCGGCCTGGCCAAACTGCAACAAAAAAATAGCTGGGCATTGTGGCAGGCACCTGGTAGTTCCAGCTACTCGGGAGGCTGAGGCAAGAGAATCGCCTAAGCCCAAAAGCTGGAGGTTTCTGTGAGCTGTGACGCCACAGCTCTCTACTGAGGGCAACAAAGTTAGACTCTGTCTCAAAAAAAAGAAAAAGGGTGTGGCCTTTTCAAGGATTGATTCATCTTTGTGGAATTTTTATGTTTATAGATTCCATGAATCCAGTTAATCTGGTGTGTTCAGTAAAGTTTGCCCTGAGTTTGACTCAGGACTCTGTGTGTGTGTGTGTGTGTGTGTGGGTGGGATGGGGTGTGTGAACATATGTCTCTTCCTCCGAAAAGAAGATCATTAAACGCAAATTCCAAATAGAGAAATGGACACTTTCCAAGAAGTTAGTTTCATTTCAGGAGCAGGCTAAAAGAAAATATGTTGACATAGATATAGAGAAGAAATGAGATAGATTCAATAGGAATGAAGATATGATGTATGATTTGTTTCTTTTTCTTCTTAGAGCTCCTTTGGTTGACTGTTTAATAACCAATAGTAGTCACAAACCACATTTGTCCATTTAAAATTAAATTAATTAAGATTAAATAACATTGGCTGGGTATAATGGCTCACACTTGTAATCCTGCTACTATGGGAGGCCTAGGTGAGCAGATCCCTTGAGCTAAGGAGTTTGAGATCAGCCTGAGCAACAGCAAGATCCTATCTCTACCAAAAATAGAAGAAATTTGGCTTAGCACCTGTAGCACAGTGGTTAAGGCACCAGCCACACACATCAAGGCTGGCGGATTCAAGCCTGGCCCAGGCCAGATAAAGAACAATGACAGCTGCAACAAAAAATAACCGGGTGTTGTGGCAGGCACCTGTAGTCCCAGCTACTCAGGAGGCTGAGGCAAGAGAATCACTTGAGCTGAAGAGTTTGAGGTTGCTGTGAGCTATGATGCTACGGCCCTCTACTGAGGGCGACAAAATGAGACTCTGTCTCAAACAAACAAACAAAAAAAGGGTATTTAGAAATCTCTGTCCCAGGCTTGGCGACTGTGTCTCAGCAGTTGAGGTGCCAGCCACATACACCAGGGCTGGTGGGTTTAAAATCTGCCAGTACCTGCCAAACAACAATGATGACTACAACAAAAAATAACCAGTCATTAAAAAAAAAAAAAATAGCCAGTCATTGTGGCAGGTACCTATAGTCCCCGCTACTAGGGGGACTGAGGCAGGAGAATGGCTTAGGCCCAAGAGTGAGGTTGCTGTGAGCTGTGATGCTACAGCACTCTACCCAGAGAGACATAGTGAGGCTCTGTCTCAAAAAAAAGAAATCTCTACCCCAATAGGTATTGCTTTCCCACTGTTTCTTACTGTCTCTGATTCATTAGCTAATGATTTGGTCATCTAAGCCTCCAGGGCTACCACTTTTCCAAAGAATTAAGTATAAATTAGCTAAGCAAGGTGGGGTACACCTGTAGTCCTGGTTACTCAGGAGACAAAGGCTGGGGGATAGCTTGAGGCCAGAGAGTTTACAGAGTTATGATCACACCACTGAACTCCAGCCTAGGTGACAGAGCAAGACCTTGTCTTATTTCAAAACAACAAAATGGTGGCATGGATGTGGAGAAAAGGGAACACTTCCCCACTGCTGGTGGGAATGCAAACTAATATGTTCCTTTTGGAAAGAAGTTTGGAGAATACTCAGGGATCTAAAAATTGACCTGCCATTGAATCCTGCAATTCCTCTACCAGGAGTATATCCAAAAGACCAAAAATCACTTTGAAAAAAAGATATTCATACCAAATTATTCATTGCAGCTCAATTCATAATAGCCAAGTCATAGAATAAGCCCAATTGCCCATTGACCATGAATGGATTAATAAATTATGGTATATGGATACTATGGAATATTATACAGCCTTAAAAAAGATGAAGACTTTACCTTTTTTATGTTTACAGGGAGGGACCTAGAACATATTCTCCTGAGTAAAGTATCTCAAGAATGAAGGAAAAAGTATCCATCTGATGTACTCAGTATTTCTATGAAATCTACTTACATTTACTCATACTTTCTTATGAAAGATAGAACACAACTATAGCCCAGGATGAAGGAGAGAAATGGAGTGGGAAGGGATGGGAGGAGGAGGTTTGTTAGAGGGAAGGTAAACAGGACCACACCTATGGAGCATATTGCAAGGGTATAAGTCAAATCTGTCAAGTGTAGAACATAAATGTCTTAACACAATAATCAAGTAAATGAGGCAAAAGCTATGTTGATTGGATTGATGTAAGCATGTCAGATTGTATAAAAAAATCAACACATTCTACCCCACATATGCATAAATGTATTCATGATATTCATGTGTATATGACTTAATTTTAAAAATGAAATTAAAAAAATAAAAAGAGCGGTGCCCGTGGCTCAGTGAGTAGGGTGCTGGCCCCATATACCAAGGGTGGCAGATTTGAACCCAGCCCCGGCCAAATTACAACCAAAAAAAAAAAAAAAAACAACAACAACTTTACATGTTAGGAAAGATTTCATCCTCACAACTTCAGAACTACCCTACACAGTAAGTGCCAGTTTATTCTGGACTTTCTGTGTCCTGAGTGTTAGTCTAATAATTTTAAGTTTTAAAGCATTTGGTGCTCACAACACCCTACGCAGTAGATAACATTGTTAGCCTCCATTTCATATTTAAGGGAACTGAGGTACAAAACTGTTATGCTACTTTGCTACTTGCCTGAAGTTACACAGCTAGGAAATGGCAGAGTCAAAATTCAACCCCAGGAGGTCTCACTCCAGAGCCCATCTTTTTTTTTTTTTTTTTTTTTTTTTTTTTTTGTGACGGAGCCTCAAGCCATCCCCCTGGGCAGGGTGCCATGGCATCACACATCACAGCTCATAGCAACCTCCAACTCCTGGGCTCAAGCGAGTCTCCTGCCTCCGCCTCCCAAGTAGCTGGGACCACAGGCGCCCACCACAACGCCCGGCCATTTTTTGGTTGCAGCCATCATTGTTGTTTTTGGTGGGCCCGGGCTGGGGACTCGAACCCGCCACCTTAGGTGTACGTGGCTGGCACCCTAGCTGGTTGAGCCACAGGCGCCAAGCCCAGAGCCCATCTTTAACCACTGCTTCTCTATGACCTCTAAGGGAATGCTGCAGTTGCCCAAAGGTCAGGGTGGCCTTCATTACTTCCTAGGGACAAAGCCATTCAAGCCATCTTCCTACAGACATGGCCTTCTCCACAGAAGAATTTAATCTTTTTTTAGACAGTTTCAAGCTGTTGCCTTGGGTAGAATGTCGTGGCATCATATCTCACAGTAACCTCCAACTCTTAGGCTCAAGCAATACTCTTGCCTAAGTTTTTCTATTTTTAGTAGAGACAGGGTCTTGCTTTTGCTCAAGCTGGTTTCCAACTCATGAGCACAAACAATCCACCCACTTTGGCCTTCTAGCATGCAAGGAATATAGGCGTAATCCACCTCCCCTGGCCAGAAGGATTTTCTTAGCTTCTTTTTTTATTTTTCTTTCTTGAGACACAGTCTCACTTTGTTGCCCCTGGTTGAGTGCCCTGGCATCATAACTCAAGTGATTCTGTTGCCTCAGCCTCCTGAGTAGCTGGGATTACAAGGACCCACCACAACACCTGGCTTTTAGAGGCAGGGGTCTCGCTCTAGCTCAGGCTGGTCTCAAACTCAAACTTGTGAGCTCAGGTAGTCTGCCCACCTTGGCCACCTAGAGTGCTGGGATTAGATGTGAACCACTGCACCCAGCCTCCTCAGACAAATTTCAAAGCTACATTAAAAGCAATACATTTAGGGCAGCGCCTGTGGCTCAAGGAGTAGGGCGCCAGCCCCATATACTGGAGGTGGCAGGTTGGCCCCAGTCAAAAACTGCAAAAAAAAAAAAGGCAATACATTTAATGTATCTTGTTTTTCTCTTCACTGTCCCCTTTCTTCTGTCATTCTCTAGACCTGAAGCTGGGAAAAGAGATTAAGTGATATACTTTTTTAGAAAGTTCAATTCCTAGAATTCATGTTGGAACTTGCTTGAAAAGATTGTACTAGGTAATGAATTAACTGTCTGTAGAGAATCCAGAGGCTCAAAATTTCTGTATCTTATTAATAGAAATTTGGTTTCCAAATGCAATTTTTAATTTTCTCTTTACTTTTACTTCCCCTGCTACAGTCTTCTTGTTCTAGCAGTGGCTGGTAACACTACCCATTAATCATTCCACACCTCATCCCTGCAGACACCTTATATGAGACTGGTAATTGAAATTAAGAGTCCATATGTAGCCTCAGCTTCTGTGCAATGGTTAGATGTCTTCCCTTAAGTTACTCTGACAGGCTTGACTTTTGGTATTAACCTTAGATATTTATTGAGCACTTACTATTTGCTGGACATTGTTCGTAATGCTAGGGATTCTGTGATGTATGTGACAGGCACAGTCTCTTAACTTGTGGACCTTCTATGTTAAGGGGAGACAGCAAACAAGTAAAGAAAGAAAGAAGCAAAATAAATTCAGCTTGTGTTGAAGACTGTGAAGGAAATACACATATAATAAAAGGGGTCAGTTTGTGAAGAGACTTACTGTGAAATTGATTAGTCATACAAACTTGTTCTAGTATCTACTATTAATTAATACTTTGAGCTTCAATTTTAGTCCTTAGAAGGACTAAGAGTGTGACAGTCATAAATGGAGACCGCACTCAACCCTTGTGTAGATTATCACTCTTTTAGTAACGGATCCTAATTTCTACTCAGTTGTTTGGGGTTTTTCAAAGAAAAAAAATTTATTTTTGAGACAGAGTCTCAAGCTGTCGTCCTGGGTAGAATGCCATGGTGTCACAGCTCACAGCAACCTCAAACTCTTGGGCTCAAGCACTTCTCTTGCCTCAGCCTCCCAAGTAGCTGGGACTGCAGGTGCCCACCACAATGCCCGGCTATTTTTGTTGTTGTTGTTGTTGCAGTTGTTATTGTTGCCCCAGCTAGCCCAGGCTGTGTTCAAACCCATCAGCCTCTGTGTATGTGGCTGGCGCCCTACCCACAGAGCTACAGACGCTGCTGAAATTTTTCTTGTATTAAAGAAAAACATAGGGTGGCTCCTGTGGCTCAAAAGGGTAGGGTGCCAGCCCCATATGCCGGAGGTGGCAGGTTCAAACCCAGCCCCAGCCAAAAAAAAAAAAAAAAGAAAAGAAAAGAAAAACATAGAGAAGGGTAACAAACACTTGAGTTCATTTGAGTACATTATAGATCCAGTTGAAACTGCTTGTATACCCTGCAAGGTTCCATTTCTTTTTTAATTTGTTATATTTTTGCATCTTTTTGACATGTTCATATCCATAAACTAAAGAGTATTTTTCTTTTCTTTTCTTTTTCTTTCTTTCTTTTTTTTTTTTTTTTGAGGTAGAGTCTCAAGCTGTCGCCCTGGGTAGAGGGCTGTGGCATCACAGCTCACAGCAACCTCAAACTTGGGCTTAAGCAAGTCTGTCTCAGCCTCCCCAGTAGCTGGGACTACAGGAGCCCTCTACAATGCCCAGATATTTTTTTGTTGCGGTTTGGCCGGGGTCAGGTTTGCCACCCTCGGAATATGGGGCTGGTGCCCTACTCACTGAGCCACGAGTGCCACCCAGCCTGGCTATTTTTTTGTTGTAGTTGTCATTGTCGTTTTAGCTGGGCTGGGTTTGAAACTACCAGCCTCTGTGTATGTGACCAGCTCTCTATCCCGTGAACTATGAGCTCCACTCAAGAGTATTTTTCATGTTTATACATATGGCATACTCTGTATCATCTTTGCTTTTCATTCACTCTTTTTTTTTTTTTTTTTTTTTTTTTTTTGAGGCAGAGCCTCAAGCTGTCTCCCTGGGTAGAGTGCTGTAGCATCATAGCTCACTGCAACCTCCAACTCCTGGGCTCAAGAGATTCTCCTGCCTCAGCCTCCCAAGTAGCTGGGACCACAGGCGCCTGCCACAACGCCCGGCTATTTTTTGGTTGCAGCCGTCATTGTTGTTTTGGCGGGTCCAGGCTGGATTTGAACCTGCCACCTTAGGTGTATGTGGCTGGCACCGAGCCAGAATTGAATATCTTGACTGGATACAGTGGCTCACGCCTATAATTCTAGCACTTGGGAAGCCGAGGCAGGTGGACTGCTTGAGGTCATAGGTTCAAGACCAGCCTGAGGTAGAGTGAGAGCCCATCTCTAAAAATAGCCGGGCATAGTGGCAGGCACCTGTAGTCCCAGCTACTTGGGAGGCTAAGGCAAGAGGATCATTTGAACCCAAAAGTTTGAGGTTGTTGTGAGCTAAGACTGATCCATGGCACTCTACCAAGGATGCCCAAGTGAGACTCTGTCTCAAAAAATAATAATAATAATAAATAATTGAATATCTTTACAGAATTTTTGAGGCTAACTAACTAGAAATGTGTAATGGGAAAGATAGGAAAGGAAGGCTTTGGTGATACATGTTTGAGGTTAAGGACTCCTAAGGGGTTGGTGACTACCTCTGTAAAGCATCCAGGGTGTTATCATATGGAGCTCAGCAAATACTTTTTAGTGATATCACTGATAGTGAAAATCATAACTGTCTAAGAGATAGTGTGATGTAGGGATGAAAAGAGCACAGAATTAAAAACTAAGAGTTTGGTTCCCAGCCCCACTGAAAGACTGTGGGCTTTAATTTTTACACCTAAGAAAAAAGAGTAGCACCACCACCCCACTTGGTAGTTTTGAATATCAAATAAATAGCATTTATAAACTTGAAAGTTTACAGTATCAGAGGATTTTACAATGGTTGGAGAGGCTGTTAGAATAACAAAGAAGCAGGATAGTGGTGCATGGAATAAAAGGTAAGGCATTTATATGTGGTATATAGGTAGCACTGTTGAAATCAGAATCAGATGGTTTTTAAAATCACTGTGGAGCAGTGCTGCCCGATATGACTTTCTGCAATAATAAAAATCTTTTGCCCTTAGCCGGGCATTGTGGCAGGCACCTGTAGTCCCAGCTACTTAGGAGGCTGAGGCAAGAGAATCACTTAAGCCCAATTGTTGGAGGTTGCCATGAGCTGTGACACAATAGCACTCAACCGAGGGTGACATAGTGAGACTCTGTCTCCAAAAAAAAAAAGAAAAGAAAATCTTCTACTCTATAATGTCTGGTATGGTAGCTACTAGCTGCATGTAGCCATTGAGAACTTGAAAAATGCCTGGTGCACCTGAGGAAATGCTTTTAATGTGGTAAAATATGTTTAACATAAAATTGATCATTTTAACTGTTTCTTAAGTGTACAAAGCAATGGCAGTAGAAGCATTCACAATATTGTGTAACCACCATCATCCATTTCTAAAAATTTTCATCATTTGAAATATAAACTGTGTCCATTAAATAGTAACTCTCCGTCCCCCTTGTTCTGTCTTTGTGAATCTGCCTGTTTTGGGTACTTTAAGCAGAATCACAGTTATTTGTCCTTTTGTTTCTGGCATATTTCACTTAGCATGTTTTTAAGGTTCATCATTTTGTAGCATGTATCAGAATTTCTTTCCATTTTACGGCTGAATAATATTCCAATATACCACATTTCATTTATTCACCTGTTGACAGACACTTGGGTTGTTTCCATCTTTTGGGTTTTGTGAATAATGCTGCTTTGAAGATTGGTGTACAAATATATGAGTCCTTGTTTTTAGTTCTTTTTGGTATATACCTAAAAGAGTAGAGTTGCTTAATCATCTGATAATTCTATTTTTAACTTTTCAAGGAACTGCCAAACTGCTTTCCATAGCAACTGTGCCATTGTATATTCCCACCAGCACTGTACCAGAGTTCTGATTTGTCCACATCTTTACCAGCGCTCATCTGTTTGGGGTTGGAGGGTTGTAATAGCCATCGTAATGAGTGTAAAGTGGTATTTCTCTGCAATTTTGATTTGCATTTCCCTGATGACTAATGATGATGAGTATCTTCTTATGTACTTGTTGGCCATTTTCCTGTTTTCTCTGAATAAACGTTTTTTGAAGTCCTTTTCTCATTTTTTAATTTGGCTGTTTGGGTTTTTGTTGTCAAGTTGTAGGAGTTCTGTATATATTTCAGATATCAATCCCTTATCAAGTATATGATTTTCAGATATTTCCCCCCTGGGTTTCAGTGGGTTATCTTTTCACTTTTTGATAGTATCCTTTGATACACAAAAGTTTTTAATTTTTGGTAAGTCCAGTTTATTTTTTTTCTTTCTTTTTTTTTTCTCCTTTGGGACAGAGTCTCATTGTGTGGCCCTTGGTAGAGTGCTGTGGCTTCAAAGCTCACAGCAACCTCAAACTTTTGGGCTCAAGTGATCCTCTTGCCTCAGTCTCCCAAGTAGCTGGGACTACAGGCACCTACCACAACACCCAGCTATGTTTTTGGTTTAGTTAGCAGGCCCAGGTGGGATTTAAACCCACCAGCCCCAGAACTTGTGGCCGGCGCCCTAACCACCTAGCTACGGGCACCCAGCCTCTCTTTTTGTTTTGAGACAGAGTCTCAAGTTGCCGCCCTGGGTAGAGTGCCATGGTGTCATAACTTACAGCAACCTCTAACCCCAGATCAAGCTATCCTTCCCTCAGTTTTTCTATTTCTAGTAGAGACGAGGTCTCGCTTTTGCTCAAACTGGTCTCAAACTGGTAAGCTCAAGCAATCTACCCGCCTTGGCCTCCCAACATGCTAGGATGACAGGCATGAGCCACTACCCACCCACCCCCGGCCAGACTATAACTGAATTTTTAGTTACATTTAATTTTAGGTAACTTAAATGTCATTTTTTCTCTATTTGTTTGTTTTGAGAGAGAGTCTTACTCTGTTGCCCAGGCTTGTGTGCCATGATTTCAGCCTAGCTCACAGAAGCCTTAAACTCCTGGGTTTAAGCAGTCCACCTTCTTCAGCCTCCCAAGTAGCTGGGACTACAGATATTTCTCCCTCCACCCAATGCCTAGCTAATTTTTCTTTCTTTTTTTTTTTTTTTTTCTTTTTTAGTAGAGATGGGGTCTAGCTCCTGCTCAGGCTTGTCTCAAACTCCTGAGCTCAAGAGATCCTCCTACTTTAGCTTCTCAGAGTATTAGGATTATAGGAGTGAACCACCACACTCAGCCTAAATTTAAGTTTAAATGGCCACATGTGGCTAATAACTATCTATTAGACAGCACAGCCCCAGAGAATTATCCTCAGATTTGCTTTTCTTTCTAAATCATTTGGACTGTAGTGACCCCTACAGAGGCCTTATAGAATCTGAATCATTGTTGGTCTCAGGATGAATGATTATATGGAATGCGTGGTTAGAGGGGCCTATAAATGGGGCAGTTAGGTCCCTCCAGGTCATATATCCCTCTCTCTTGATCAAACCCTATCTTCTTCATTATTTTCCCTTTGGAAATGTCTGTTTTTCTCCAGACCAAAGAGAACCTATTGTTTCTCCCCCAAATTAGCAAAAGGCAGTTTCCTCTGGCAGAAATGGAATTCTTTCTGCCTGTTTCTATTTTCTTTTTCTTTTTGGAGACACAGTCTCACTTTTTCACCCTTGGTACAGTGCTCTGGTGTCATAGCTCACAGCAACCTCAAACTCTTGGGCTCAAGTGATTGTCTTGCCTGGACTACAGGTGCCCACCACAATGCCTGGCTATTTTTAGAGACCAGGTCTTGCTGTCACTCAGGCTAGTCTCATACCTGTGAACTCAGACAACCCACTGGCCTTGCCCTCCCAGAGTGCTAGGATTACAGGGTTGAGCCACTGTACCCGGCCCTGCCTCTTTCTATTTTCATAGAAGCAGGGACCATAGTGCCAGAAAGGGATGAGTATTTTTTAAAAATTCTCCAGATGAAGATGGTAATTATTTTAAATCACTATACCTTGTTCATTATTTGGATGATGTTTTCATGGGAACAACAACAAAAAATACCTTTATGTGCCAATAATGCTCACACCCCCAGTATAATTTCCCCACTGAAAGTCAAAAGTCTAAGAGACCCCTGCACACTAGAAACAAATATTAAAGGATAAACAGTATAAATGATTAATTAATTAAACCAGAAAACTTTTATGTCTTTTCTGTTTCCTACTGTTCACAACAGTCTCCCTGCTGCCCCCTTCTAGCTTTTCTCTAAAGACTCCCTAGGGAGATCTGCAGATCTTCTCAGAGTAAACAGGAAGCCTTACAAAGTAAAATAGGGAGTCTTAGGGCCTAGAGGGTATGAGACAACTCTCCAGGAAGAAGATCCCTTTGGCCTTGGACAGCCAGGAACAGTGTGGTTTTGTGGTATTTTACAGAAATGTTCTTTTGTAACTCTCCTGCAGAGGATCCTTCCAGTCCTCTTTAGACCAGAAATAGAATTTGTGTGTCCTAGCCTGGCTGGGACTATTCTGCTTTAGCCTCTCCAGAGAAGAAGCTAGAAGGTCCCTCATGTATTCAGAAGTGGACTAACTAGGTCAACAGCTAGCCAGGTACCTAAAATTGATTTTTTCACCTGACCTGTGGCCTCTTCCCTACCCTATTCTTACCCCTTTCTTTAAGCAGAGATAACGTCTTTATTATAGCACTTAAGTTTTCCCACACTACAGTTGATCTATCACCACACTATCAAAATGCCTGTGCTAACCACTTGGGTGTTCTGGAGTCAGAACTTCGAAGTGTCCCAGTTGTCCCACCCAGGCTCCCAGCTCTCCTCTCATGGGTTGTTGTGCTGGAATGATGAGAGTCCTCTTGGATTTCAGTGTGTGCAGCCTGGTTTGGGTGGAGCCTTGAGCTGTTCACAGGAGTGCTGGTAATGTCTGGCCTCCAGTGCTGCCAAAGGCTAAAAGTTGGCCTCTTTTCAGTTTAAAACACATAGTCGAATTGCTGGGGCAATGTTAAATGGAGGGTGGAGTGAACAAATACCACTCTCTTCCTACTGTGTTTTCACGAAGTGATTATAAAGCAGCTCCAAATTCAAATGAAGTCAAAAGAATTGTTTAGCACCTTCTCCCTTCAGACTCCCACTCCCCCAGAAAAAAACCAGACGAACAAACATATACACAAACATACCCCTCTGGACTCCATCCGAGATCCACACCCTGTTCTGCTGGGCTTAACTTTGGTACTATTTCAGAGCAAAGAACATTTGTTAACCTATCTCTCTTCCCTTCCTTGCAAGAGAACTCAGCCATAACTGCTGAAAGAGAACTAAACTTTCCCTTTAGGCAAACTGTGGGTTCCACTTCCCTATCCTCTCGCCTTCCAAAAAATTGTGGGCAGAGGCACACAGGTAGGAGAGTAACCAGTGCCAGAATTTAACCCATTAATTAGGGAGTGGGGTTTTAGAACTGGTAGCAAAATTGTTTGCAGTATTGACTGTTAATGAAAGAAATCTCTTTGCCGTCGATACATCTCCATTCTTTCTTTCAAGCTGCTTTTTTCCTTATACAGTCTTTTGCCCGATACCTCCAGGCAGTTTAAGCCATATGGCTCTTAGGAATATTGTTTGGAGTCTCCTAAAGTGGAAGACACAGCCCAGAGAACCCCTAGATCTACTCCTCCCCTCTCAGCAGCTGTTTGCCACTGACTAAGGTGGGGACTGAGCCTGTGTGTGTGGCCAGAGTCAGTGATGAGCCTCCCACCCAGGCCTGGGGAAGCCCTCAGCCAGTGCGGTTCCTGTGGCTGTAGCCAAACATGGCCAGAGCTCTTCATACCTTCAGGGCTGTGGTGTAACAGCCAGCTTTGTGCGGTAGCATTGTTTAGTGTTGGTTGACTTGACTCCTTTGTCCCCACCCTCTGTGTTTAAGGAAATCTGGCCATCACCCAGTAGGGAATAAGCTGGCATTTGCAGAGAGTGGCTTTCTGCCGCTTCTCTTGTGGTAGGAGCCAGGACCACCTTCCATCTCTGCTTCCTACCCATGTGGGAAAGATGAAGGGGCCCTCTGTGCTCAACCCTGTTGTGGGGTTTCAAATTGCCTAAGATCAGAATGAGGCTATCTGCCAGGTTATCTGCCCAGATAAACATTTATTGTTTACAGGGACATGTTTCAGCTGCTCTGGCCGAGCCCACTGGTGAGATCTTCTAGTTTCTTGAGGTTTTAAGCCAGTATGTGGGGCCAGACACAGAAACTATTGGCACTTGAGAGGCTCTAAGTGACCAGCTGCTTCTAACTTAGCTGCACCATTGCCCCCTCCCCACCCAACTGCCAGAGCAGTTCTTACTTGTTCTCTCTTATCCCTTGTTCTTACTCCTGACTCTTAGATATTGAAAGTGACCCTATATTTTCACCATTTCTAGCCTGTAAAATTTGAGGTTTATATAAGAGCCAACATTAGGACACAAGCAGCTGAAGACTTCCCGTGTGTGGCAAAACTAGTATTTTAATGCTGTTTTCCTTGACTGTGTTTTTCTTAATAGCTAATGAGATAGCTGTTTAGTGAAGGTGACAAAGATGTAGGCAGATTTTCTTTTTTTAACCAACCGTATCCAGTGCTTCCAGATGTAATTTTTTTAAGTGATGTTGATCTGCAATATTTTATTTTATATTTTATTATTTTTTTGGAGAGACATTCTCACTTTATCACCCTTGGTAGAGTACTGTGGCGTCTCAACTCACAGCAACCTCCAACTCCGGGGCTTAGGCAATTCTCTTGCCTCAGCCTCCCCAGCAGCTGGGACTACAGGCGCCCGCCGCAACACCTGGCTATTTTTTTGTTGTTACAGTTTGGCCTGGGCTGGGTTCAAACTTGTCACTCTCGGTATATGGGGCTTGCGCCCTACCCACTGAGCCACGGGCACCGCCCAATTTACAATATTTTATTATGCAGCAAAGTTGAAAAAATTTTATAGTGAGCTTACTTATACAATACCTAGATTTTTTGTGTTCTCATTTTTCTATACTTGCCTTACCATCCGTCTTGCCTTATCTGTCCATCTTTCTTGCTCCATCCATCCATCTTTTTTTATTTTTTAGATGTGTGTCATCAGTACATGTTCCTTTAATCCTTCAACATGCACACTTATAACTAGATTCAATATTTGTTTATAGTATTTTTCTTTTGAGGTAAAATTCACATACAGCAAAATTTACAAATATTAAGTATACCTTTGCTAGGCTTTGACAAATGCATATACCTGTGTATCCCAAAAACCTATCAAAATATAGAATCTGGCTGAACACAGTGGCTCACGCCTCTATAATCTTAGCAATCTGAGAAGCCAAGGTAGGAAGATCCCTTAAGCTGAGGAGTTCGAGACCAGCCTGAGCAAGAAAGAGACCCCGTCTCTACTAAAAATAGAAAAAAAATTAGCCACGCATATGGTATAGTCCCAGCTACTCTGGAAGTTGAGGAAGGAGAATCACTTCAACCCCAGAGTTTGAAGTTGCTGAAAGCTAGGCTGATGCTACAACACTATAATTAGGCAACAGAATAGGATTGTGCCTATGGCTCAAAGGAGTAGGGCGCTGGCCCCATAGGCAGAGGTGGCAGGTTCAAACCTGACCCTGGCTAAAAACTACAAAAAAAATAGAGGCAGCACCCATGGCTCAGTTGGCAAGGGCTCCAGCCACATATACCTGGGGTGGTAGGTTCATATACCTGGGGTGGTAGGTTCAAACCAGCCTAGGTCTGCTAAGCAACAATGACAGTGCAACCAAAAAAATAAATAAATAAAATTTAAAAGCTGGGTATTGTGGCGGGCACCTATAGTCCCAGCTACTTGGGAGGCTGAGGCAAGAGAATCGCTTAAGCCCAAGAGTTGGAGGTTGCTATGAGCTGTGATGCCACGGCACTCTACCCAGGGTGACAGCTTGAAACTCTATCTCAAAAAAAAAAAAAAAGAGTCCATTGTAGGTGACCTGAAGATGGAAGCAAGAAGTTGGAGTGATAGAAGGAAAGGAGCCAGGCCAGGCTTAGCGCCTATAGCTCAAGTGGCTAAGGTGCCCGCCACATACACCAAAGTTGGCAGGTTCGAATCCAGCCCAGGCTGCCAAACAATAATGACAGCTACAACCAAAAAATAGACAGGCATTGTGGCAGGTGCCTGTAGTCCCAGCTACTTGGGAGGCCAAGGCAAGAGAATCACTTAAGCCAGGAGCTGGAGGTTGCTGTGAGCTCTGATGCCACAGGACTCTACCAAGGGTGACAGTTTAAGGCTCTGTCTCAAAAAATAAAGGTGCCAGGCCCCAAGAAATGTAGATATTCTGCCACAAGAAGCAGAAATGGCAAGGAAATGAATATTTCCCTATAGCCTCCAGAAAAAGCCAGACCTGTGATACCTGGACTGTAGCCCATGAGACCCATTCTAGACTTCTGACCTCCGGAACTGAACTGTCATCCTAAGGTCCTACAACATGATAACCATTAGAAGTAAGCTCCCATGAGTCACTGTAGCTCCTCTGTGAGAAGCTACTCTCAAGCACCTTGTAGACTCAGTGTTCACATGGAGATGGAGAGAAAGGAACGAGATGAAGCTATTCTAGCGTGGCTTTGCTCCTCTCCCTCCCATGCTTGGAAGGCTGTGACAGGATATGAACCACAGGGGAAGAGATAGCCCCTGGGGCAGTACTTCCAGATGAGGTACTGCAAAATGCTGGGTTATACACTGGGCTTGTAGGAAGACTAAGGCTCCAGTCACTCTGCTGCAAGAACCACCATTAAAGTCAAGATTACTGCATTAGTGAGAGTTGAAGTGTGCATTCCAGCATGCTTGTCATCTTACTGAACTTCTCTAGGAAGGGTCAGAATATCCCTCTTCTCAGGTACAGGATGAGTTTCTGTTTCTTGACTGACTCTGATTAAAAAACTGCATGGGTTTTCCATCTAAAAGCCATTTCAACGTCTTTCACAGATAAGAACTGTAGATGAAAAATAATGCCTATACCCCATTCATATCAAGACCCTAAAATGAGCACTTTTGGCCCTTCTTCCCACTCTCCCATTACAGGCCATTTCCTTCTCTTCATTCACGTTTCCAAAATAGTTTATCTTTTTATCTCCTCAGAGGAAAAATACTCTGCAAATCAAAGGAATCATTATCATTGTTATTATTTTGCTTTAAAATCTCTTGAATTAAAAAAAAGTAGAATATTATTATTCTTCTTTACCTCCATCTTCACCCCAGAAGCAAGCTCTGTTCGGATCTTTTCCTAGCATGGATTAGATTTGTCTATTTTAGAACTTCATGTAAATGGATGGAATCATGCAGTATATACTCTTGAGTAAGGCTTCTTTCATTTAGTATAATCTTTTGAAGTTCCTCCATGTTGTTACATGTATCAGTACTTCATTTCTTTTCATTGCTGCATAGTATTCCATTTTATGACTATGTCACAGTTTATCTGATTGACAGACATCTAGGCTATTTCCAATTTTTGGCTATTATGAATAAAATTGCTATGTATAGTTATATAAAGATCTTTTTGTAGACATGTATTTTCTCTTGAGTAAATGCCTAGAATTAAAATTCTGAGTCCTAAGGTTACGTGTACTTTTTTTTTTGAGACAGAGTCTCACTTTCATGCCCTCAGTAGTGTACCATGGCATCACAGCTCACAGCAACCTCCAACTCCTGGGCTTAGGTGATTCTCTTGCCTCAGCCTCCCGAGTAGTGCATCTTCAGGCACCTGCCACAATGCCCAGCTATTTTTTTTTTGCAGTTTGACTGGGGCTGGGTTAGAACCCACCACCCTCGGCATATGGGGCCAGCTCCCTACCCACTGAGCCACAGGTGCTACCCACATGTATGTTTTTTATTAGAGACCACAAGACCTTTTTCCAAAGGTGACTGTGTTTTATCATACTTTCAACAACTATGACAATTTCAGTTGCTCTGCATCCTCATTCTGGTGGGCATGTGGTGATTACACATTTTGGTTTTGATTTGTGTTGCCTTGATGACTGATGAAATTATATACTTTTTCATGTGTTTGTGAAAGTTCTGTTCAGATCTGCCCATTTCCCTTTTTTTTTTTTTCCTTTGAGACAGAATCTCACTATGTTGCTCTTGGTCTTGGGCTTAAGCGATTCTCTTGCCTCAACCTCCCAAGTAGCTGGGACTACAGGTGCCTGCCACAATACCCAGCTATTTTTTTTTTGCAGTTTTGGCTGGGGTTGTGTTTGAACCCGTCTCCTCTGGCATATGGGGCTGGCACTCTACTCCGTTGAGCCACAGAAGCCACCCATACCCAGCTATTTTTTTTGTTGAAGTTGTCATTGTTGGTTTTAGCAGGCCCAGGCCAGGTTCAAACCTGCCTGCCCATTGGGTTGTTTTCTTATTATTCATGTCTTCATGTGTTGTGGATACAAGTACTTTGTCAGATATATGTTCTATAGATTTTTTTTTTTAGATAGTCTTACTGTGTCACCCTCTGTAGAGTGCTGTGGCGTTACAGCTCACAGCAACCTCAAACTCTTAGACTTAAGCGATTCTCTTGCCTCAGCCTCCCCTGTAGCTGGGACTACAGACGCCCTCTACAACTCCCAGCTGTTTTTATTATTGTTACAGTTGTCATTGTTGTTTGGCAGGCCCGGGCTGGGTTCAAACTTGCCAACCCCAATGTATGTGGCTGGCACCCTAGCCACTGAGCTACAGGTGCTGAGCCTGTTTTGTGGATATTTTCTCTCAGTCTCTGGCTTACTTACTCATTAATAGTATCTTTTGGAGGGCCAAAGTTTTTAATTTTCACAAAAGTGAATTTAATATTCTACTTGGTTTTCCTCTAAAAGCTATAACGTGTCCAGGCATCATGGCTCACATCTGTATCCCACCACTTTGGGAGCCCAAAGCAGGAGAATCACTTGAGAATGAGTTTGAGACTAGCCTGGGGGGGCAACATAGTGAGACTGTTCCCTATGTAGAAAAAAAAAAGTTATATTAATTTAGCTTTTATTTTATTTATTTATTTTTTGCAGTTTTTGGCCAATGCTGGGTTTGAACCCGCCACCTCCAGCATATGGGGCCGGCACCTTACTCCTTTGAGCCACAGAGCTGCCCAACTTTTATTTTTTTTTTAGACAGAGTCAATTTGTCACCCTCAGTAGAGTGCCATTGGAATCATACCTCGTAGCAACCTCAAACTCTTGGGCTCAAGCAACCCTCTTGCCTCAGTTTTTCATTTTTAGTAGAGATGGGGTCTTGCTCTTACTCAGGCTGGTCTTGAACTCCTGAGCTCAGGCAATCCACCTGCCTCGGCCTCCAAGAATACTAGGATTAAAGGCATGAGCCATCTCACCCAGCCTTTATTTTTCTATTCCCTAGTTTTTATATTTTGTTTTGTTTTTGAGACAGTCTCAGGTTGTCTCCCTGGGTAGAGCTCCATGGCATCATAGCTCACAGCAACCTCCAACTCGGGCTCAAGCTATCTTCTTGGTTCAGTTTTTCTATTTTTAGTAGAGACAGGGGCTCACTTTTTGCTCAGGCTGGTCTCGAACCTGTGAGCTCAAGCTATCCACCTGCCTCAGCCTTTCGGAGTGCTAGGATTACAGGCGTGAGCCACTTCGCATGGGCTTAATCCCCTAGTTTTTAAAACAGTTTCTAGGGCATGAGCCCCTCCTCTACCACTCATAATTAATTATTGAATGAATACATGAATTTAATTGAAGGAACTCATCTATAAAGGCATCTGAGTCTATAGTTGTTTTGGAAAGAAAAGTATTGGGCAGTGCCTGTGGCTCAGTGGGTAGGGCGCTGGCCCCATATACTAAGGGAGGTGGGTTCAAACCCAACCCTGGCCAGCTAAAACAACAATGACAACTGCAACAAAAACAACAACAAAAAGCTGAGGATTGTGGCAGGCGCCTGTAATCCCATAATCCCAGCTACTCCGGAGGCTGAGGTAAAAGAATCGCTTAAGCCCAAGAGTTGGAGGTTACTGTGAGCTGTGATGCCACGGCACTGAGGGCAACAAAGTGAGACTCTGTCACCAAAAAAAAAAAAAAAGAAGAAAGAAGAAAAGGGTTGACACCTCCTTTTTGTATTTCTTTTTTAATTACTGGCTTTTCAGGTTTTTTAGTTCTCGTGTCAAACTTTTAGCCATAATACAATTGGATGAGTTTTGACAAAGATGTATAGGAGTATAAATGCCACCACAATCATCATTAAGAACATTTCCATTGGCTCTGTGCCTGTGGCTCAAGCGGCTAAAGCGCCAGCCACATACACCTAAGGTAGCAGGTTCAAATCCAGCCTGGACCCACCAAAACAACAATGATGGCTGCAACCAAAAAATAGCCAGGCGTTGTGGCGGGCACCGGTGGTCCCAGCTACTTGGGAGGCGGAGGTAGGAGACTCGCTTGAGCCCAGGAGTTGGAGGTTGCTGTGAGCAGTGAAGCCATGGATGGCACCCTACCCAGGGGGACAGCTTGAGGCTCTGTCTCAAAAAAAAAAAAAAAAAAGAACATTTCCATCACTTCTTGTGTGAATTTTATTAACTTATATTATCCAGAAAATCATACATTTCTCTAAAATATTCACATTTTTAAATGTCTTCACTAACTGAAGTTAAGATATAAAATGCAGGCCAGGCACAGTGGCTCAAGCCTGTAATCTTAGCACTCTAGGAGGCCAGGTGGGTAGATTGCTTGAGCTCAGAAGTTCAAGACCAGCCTGAGCAAGAGTAAGATCCCATCACTACTAAAAATGAAAAACTGAGACAAGGGGATTGCTTGAGCCCAAGAGTTTGGGGTTGCTATGAGGTATGATGCCACGGTACTCTACCAAGGGTGACAAAGTGAGACTCTGTCTAAAAAAAAAGAAAAAAGGAATATAAATGCATCGTTATGACCTATTTTCATTTCTAATTTTATTAGTATGTTCTCTAGCTCACGTACTTGTTTATTGTTTTATAATTTATTAATTTTCTTTTTTGTTGTTGTTGAGACAGAGTCTCACTATGTTGCCCTCAGTAGAGTGCTGTGGCGTCGCAGCTCACAGCAACCTAAAACTCCTGGGCTTACGCGATTCTTTTGCCTCAGCCTCCCAAGTAGCTGGGACTACAGGCACTTGCCACAACACTG
The DNA here is from genome assembly GCA_963574575.1 of Galagoides demidoff. Taxonomy (NCBI): domain Eukaryota; kingdom Metazoa; phylum Chordata; class Mammalia; order Primates; family Galagidae; genus Galagoides; species Galagoides demidoff. Next base: position 32,472 of record CAUYQV010094155.1, on the reverse strand, counting down.
GCTATTTTTTTGTTACAGTTGTTTAGCTGACCTGGGCGAGGTATGAACCTGACACCTCCGTGTATGTGGCTGGCACCATAACCACTGTGCTACGGGCGCCAAGCCAGTTTATTAATTTTCATCTTTGCTTTTTTCCCTTTTTGTCAATAGACAGGCTCTTACTCTGTCACCCAGGCTAGAGTACAGTGGTGAAATCATGCCTCACTGCAGCTTTAACTCCACAATTTTAGAAACCTTGCCCTCTTGGCCTCCCAAGTACCTAGGACTTGGTACACCACCATGCCCAGCTAATTTTTTTATTCTCTGTAGAGTCAGGGTCTCACCATATTACCCAGACTAGTGTTAAACTCCTAGCCTTAAGTGATCCTCCTACCTCAGCCTCCCGAAGTACAGGCTTGAGCCACGGTGTCTGGCCCCTTTTATCATTGTTCTACCTGTTTTTACTTGTGTTGAAATCTTCTATATTGGCCGGGTGTGGTGGCTTATACTTATAATCCTAGCACTCTGGGAAGCCTTGAGCTCAGGAATTCAAGACCAGCCTCACCAAGAGCAAGACCCCTTCTCTACTAAAAATAGAAAAGTTAGCTGAGCATCATGGAGGGTACCTGTAGTCCCAGCTAATTAGGAGGCTGAGACAGGAGGATTACTTGAACCCAGAAGCTGAGGTTGCTGTGATCTAGGCTGACACCATGGCACTCTACCCTGGACAACAGAGTGAGACATTGTCTCAAAAAAAAAAGTTTCAGGGCGGTGCCTGTGGCTCAGGGAGTAGGGCACCAGCCCCATATACTGAGAGTGGTGGATTCAAACCCAACCCCAGCCAAACTGCAGCCAAAAAATAGCCGGGTGTTGTGGCGGGCACCTGTAGTCCCAGCTACTCAGTAGACTGAGGCAAAAGAATCACTTAAGCCCAAGAGCTGGAAGTTGTTGTGAGCAACACCACAGCACTCTACTGAGGGCGACAGAGTGAGACTCTGTTTAAAAAAAAAAGTTTCATAGATTTTAAGAAGATTAATAATGATGTAATAGCAATATATTGAATTTTGTATGCTATAGCACATATTATTTACCTATTATATTTTTTTTAGTTACAGTATTCTAATTGTTTCTGTTATTTTTACCTACTTGATATGTTAAAAAGTGAAACTAGTCTACCACTTTAATTTTTTTTAATTAGTTTTTACTTGTATTTCAAAGGTCTTTGCTTTCTATATTTTCATTTCAATTTATTCTTGCCTTGAATCTTTCTTAGGTTTTTTGGTTTGGTTTGGTTTGGCTTTTCTCTTTGCCTAATAAATTTTTGCCTATCTCTCTCTCTTTTTTTTTTTTTTGAGATAGAGCCTCAAGCTGTCCCCATGGGTAGATTGCCATGGCATCACAGCTCACAGCAACCTCCAACTCTTGGGCTCAAGCAAGTCTCCTGCCTCAGCCTCCCAAGTAGCTGGGACCACAAGCGCCCACCACAACACCTGGCTATTTTTTGGTTGCAACCATGATTGTTGTTTGGTGGGCCCGGGCTGAATTTGAATCCACCACCTTAGGTGTATGTGGCTGGCACCTTAGCCACTTGAGCCACAAGTGCCAAGCCTTGCCTATCTCTTAAAAAAAAAAAATCATTGTTTTAGATGTACCTCTTCTAGACAGTACTTACATACTGCATTTAAATTTTTTTTTTTAACCTGGCTGTGTGTGATGGCTCATGCTTGTAATCCTAACATTCTGGAAGACTAAGGTAGGAGGATTGTTTGAGCTCAGAAGTTCAAAATCAGCCTGAGCAGGGCGGCTCCTATGGCTCAAGGAGTAGGGTACCGGCCCCATATACCAGAGGTGATGGGGTCAAACCGGGCCCTGGCCAAAAACTGCAAAAAAAAAAAAAAAAAAAAAAAATCAGCCTGAGCAAGAACAAGATCCCTGCCTCTACAATAAATAGAAAATATAGCCACATGTGGTGGTATGTACATATGGTCCCAGCTACTTGGGAGGCTGAGGCAGGAGGATTGATTTAGCCCAGGAGTTTGACGTTGCAATGAGCTATGATGATATCACTGCATTCTAGCTGGGGCAACAGAGTAAGACTCAGTATCAAAAGAAAAAATAAAAGTTTTAGTGGGTCAGAGTGGCAGGTCCCAGCTACCAAGGAGACTTGCGTTAAGAGAATCACATGAACCTAGGAATTTGAGGCTAACCTGAGCAACATAATGAGACCCTATCTCAAAAACAAAATTACAGCTCTTCTATCATTTTTAATTTTTCCAGAATGGCTTGTAAAGATTAGGGTTCTATTTCCATGTTTTTTACTTTATTTCTATCTGTTCATTCTTTTTTTTGGGAGACAGAGCCTCAAGCTATCCACCTGGGTAGAATACTGTGGCATCACGGCTCACAGCAACCTCCAACTCCTGGGCTCAAGCGAGTCTTCTCCCTCAGCCTCCCAAGTAGCTGGGACCATAGGCGCCCACCACAACGCCCAGCTATTTTTTTTTTTTTTTGGTTGCTGCCCTCATTGTTGTTTGGCGGGCCCGGGCTGGATTCAAACCTGCCACCTTAGGTGTATGTGGCTGGCACCTTAGCCACTTGATCCACAGGTGCCAAGCCTATTTATTTATTCTTACAGAAGAGATTCAAGCAAGTCATCTATTTTATTAAGTTTTCTAATTTAACTGCCTTCCCTATAGTTTTTCCTGATTTTTTTTTTTTTTTTTGTAGTTTTGGCCAGGGCTGGGCTTGAACCCACCACCTCTTATATATGGGGCCGGTGCCCTACTCCTTGAGCCACAGGTGCCGCCCTCCTGATCATTTTTTTTTTTTTTTTAAAGACAGAGTCTCACTTTGTAGCCCTGGGTAAAGTGTCATGGTGTCATAGCTTACAGCAACCTCAAACTCCTAAGCTTAAGAGATTCTCTTGCCTCACCTCCCAAATAGCTGGGACTACAGGGACCTGCTACATCACCTAGCTATATTTTTAGAGGTGGAGTTTCACTCTTGCTCAGGCTGGTCTTGAACTTGTGAGCTCAAGCAATCCCCCTGCCTCAGCCTCCCAGAGTGCTAGGATTACAGGCGTGAGCCAACACATCCAGCCCTGATCATTTTTCTCTATGTGATTGCCTAATCTTGATTGAAATGCAGTAATGTACTATGACTTTTTAATTAAGGTTTCACCTTCATAAATTGTACACTAGTTTTAAATATAATTTCAGTTTATATTTTGGTAGAGACAGGGTCACCTAGCCTCATCATCTTCCCACCTTGGCTGAGATTACAAACATGAGCCTCCATGCCCAGACTCTTGGGTTTTCTGTTTTTTTGTTTTTGAGAAAGAGTCTTTGTCACCCGCCAGCTAGAGTCTAGTGGCATCATCATACTTCATTACAACCTCAAACTCCTCAGTTCACACAGTCATCCTGCCTCAGCCTTCTGGGTGGCTGGGACTACAGGCATGTGCCACCACACCTGGCTAATTTTTCTAGTTTGGGGGTTTTTGTTTGTTTAAGAGAGAATCTCAGCTCAGCACCTATGCTCAGTGGTTAGGGCACCAGCCACGTGCACTGGTGCTGGCAGGTTCAAACCCACGTTTGCTAAACAATGACAACTACAACAAAAAAATAGCTGGGTGTTGCAGTGGGCACCTATAATCCCAGCTACTAGGGAGGCTAAGGCAAGTGAATTGCTTAAACCCAAGAGCTTGAGTTTATTGTGAGCTGTGATGCCGCAGCACTCTACTGAGAACAACATAGTAAGACTCTGTCTCAGAAAAAATCAATAAACAACTCAGCTCCTGTTGCTCAGCAGCTAGGGTGCCAGCCATATACACCAGAGCTGGCAGGTTTGAATTCAGCCCAGGCCTGCTAAACAACAGTAACAACTACAACCAAAAAATAGCTGGGCGTTGTGGCAGGTGCTCAGCTACCTGGGAGGCTGAGCTTAGAGAATCACTTAAGCCCAAGAGTTTGAGGTTGCCATGACCTGTGACATTACAGTGCTCTACAGAGGGTGACATAGTGAGACTCTCAAAAAAAATAAAAAGAAAGTCTCACTTTTGTCACTGGGGCTAGGGTGAGATGGCATCAGCCTAGCTCATAGCAACCTTAAACTCCTGTGTTCAAGCAATCCTTCTCCCTCAGCCTCTTGAATAGCTGGGACTACAGGCGCCCACACAATGCCTGACTAGTTTTTCTACTTTTAGTAGAGATGGGGCCTGACTCTTGCTCAGTTTGGTCATGAACTCCTGACCTCACACGATGCACCTGTCTCAGCCTCTCTGAGTGCAGGATTACAGGTGTGAACCACCATGACTGTCTGTTTTTCTTATTGATTTGTGGGATATTTTTATTTTTAATTTATTTTTCATTTTTTAAGACAGAGTCTCAAGCTGTCACCCTGGGTAGCCTTGGCATCATAGCTCACAGCAGTCTCCAATTCCGGCTCAATCGATCCTCTTGCCTCAGTTTTTTTTTCCTTTCTTTCTTTCTTTCTTTTTTTTTTTTTTTTTTTTTTTGAGACAGAGCCTCAAGCCGTCACCCTGGGTAGAATGCTGTGGCATCCTAGCTCGCAGCAACCTCCAACTCCTGGGCTCAAGCGATTCTCCTGCCTCTGCCTCCCAAGTAGCTGGGACTACCAGTGCCTGCCACAACGCCCGGCTATTTTTTGGTTGCGGTCGTCATTGTTGTTTGGCAGGCTCAGGCTGGATTCAAACCTGCCAGCTCAAGTGTATGTGACTAGTACCTTAGCTACTTGAGCCACAGGTGCCAAGTCAGTTTTTCTATTATTTTTTATTTTTATTTATTTATTTATCTATTTTTTGTAATTGTTATTGTTGGTTAGCTGGCCCAGGCTGGGCTCTAACCTGCCAGCCTCGGTATATGTGGCTGGCACTGTGCCAGTTTTTTTGTTTTTAGTAGAGAGGAGTCTCACTTTTGCTGGTCTCAAACTCATGAGCTCAAGCAATTCACCCACCTCTGCCTCCCATAGTGCTAGGATTACAGGTGTGAGCCACTGTGCCTGGCTAATTCGTGGAGTTTTAATATTTTATTTATTTATTTATTGAGGCATATTCTCATTTTGTTGCCCTGGGTAGAGTGCCTTAGAGTCAGCCTAGCTCACAGGGACCTCAAATTTCTGGCCTCAAGCAGTCCTCTTACCTTAGCCTCCCAAGTAGCTGGGACTACAGGCATCTGCTACAACATCCACCTAGTTTTTCTATTTTTAGTGGAGGCAGGATCTTGCTCTTTTTCAGGCTGATTGGTCTTGAACTCCTGAGCTCAAGCCATCCTCCTGCCTGTCTCCTAAGGTGCTAGGATTACAGGGGTAAACCACAATACCCAGTCTATTTATATTCTAAATATAAATCCTATATTGATTATGTGTATGGAAAACATCTTTTCTCAGCCCATGGTCCATGGTGTATCTTTTACTCTTTATGATATCTTTTGATGAATACAAATCTTTTCCCTTTTTTTGTTTTGATACAGAGCCTCACGCTGTCACCTGGGTAGAGTGCTGTGGTATCATAGCTCACAGCAACCTCCAACTCCTGGGCTTAAGCGATTCTCTTGCCTCAGGCACTTGCCACAATGCCCCGCTATTTTTTTTTTTTTTTGGTTGTAGTTGTCACTGTTGTTTGGTGGGCCCGGGCTTGATTAGAACCCACCAGCTCTGGTGTTTGTGGCTGGTGCCTTAGCCACTTGAGCTACAGGCATCGAGCCAATGAATACAAATCTTAATTTTAATGAAGTCATATTTATAATTTTTTAAAAGATTAATCCTTTTTGTGTCTTATTTAAAAAATGTAAACAAAAAAAAAAAGTTTGCCTACTCCAAGATCAGTTAGATATTCTTTTATATTTTCTTCTAGAAACCATATTATTAAACCTTTTACATTTACGTCTGTGGTCCATTTGACATCAGTTTTTGAATATGGCATGAGGTAGGGGCAAGGTTAATTTTTTTTTTCCATGGGGATATCCAGTTTGACCCAGCACTGTTGTGGAAAGATCATTTTTCCCCAGTGAACTACAGTGATGTCATGTCATAAGTCAGGTGGTTATATATATTTGGGTCAATTTCCAGACTCACTGTTCTGTCCCAGTGGTCTGTTTTTCTGTTCTTATACTATCACATCTTACTGAGTGTCCATTTAAAAGTTTCCAAAGTCTTCACCTGTCTTCACAATGACGCTTTTTTTTTTTTTTTTTGAGACAGAGCCTCGAGCTGTCACCCTGGGTAGGATGCCGTGGCATCCGAGCTCACAGCAACCTCCAGCTCCTGGGCTCAAGCGATTCTCCTGCCTCAGCCTCCCAAGTAGCTGGGACCATAGACACCCGCCACAACGCCTGGCTATTTTTTTTTTTTTTTTGGTTGCAGCCATTGTCATTTGGCGGGCCCGGGCTGGATTTGAACCCTCCACCTTAGGTGTATGTGGCTGGCGCCTTAGCCACTTGAGCCACAGACACCGAACCCACAATGACTCTTCTTAAAAAACATTTACTGATTACTTTAGATTGGTATCCCTCTGGTCCAATTATAATACCTTTTCATATGTTAGGTTATTTTTTTTTCATCCTTATCTAAGCCAGTCTATATTTGTTCATATTAAGAGTGGTGGCTCACACCTGTAATCCCAGCACTTTGGAAGGCCAAGTTGGGAAGCTTGTTGAAGCCAGGAGTTTAGGATCAGCCGTAGCAAATAGTGAAATCCCATCTCTACAAAAGAAATTATAAATGTATATTATACACACACACACACACACACACACACACACACACGTCTCAGTGCCTGTAGCTCAGCAGCTAGGGCACTAGCCACATACACCGGAGCTGGCGGATTCAAATCTAGCCCGGGCCTACCAAACAACAACTACAACCAAAATCGCCAGGTGTGTGACAGGTGCCTGTAGGCCCAGCTACTTGGGAGGCTGAGGGAAGAGAATCACTTAAGCCCAGGAGTTTGAGGTTGCTGTGAGTTGTGATGCCACGGCACTCTACCAAGGACATCATAAGATTCTGTCTAAAAAAAAAAAAAATAATATATATATGTGTGTGTGTGTGTGTGTGTGTGTGTGTGTATATATATACACACAAAATACATATATATATATATATACACACGTACATACATACATAGCCAGTCATGGTGGCACATGCCTATAGTCTTAGTTGCTCTGGAGGCTGAGGCAGGAGGATTGTTTGAGCCTAGGAACTCAAGGTTATAGTGAGCTACAGTCATGCCACTGTGCTTTAGTCTGAACAACAGAGCAAGATCTTGTCTCTTAAAAAAAAGATTTTTCAGGTACAGGTAAAGGGAAAAGAGGATCATTTGATAGAGAAGAAACTGGAGGTGAGTATTACTGTGGCAAGAAGCAAAACATTCTGCTGGAGTAGATCCATTTCGCAATTTAGGATTCTTATTCCATTGCTTTTTTTTGTTTTAGAGACAGAGTCTCACTTTGTTGCCCTCACTAGAGTGCCATGATGTCCACCTCACAGAAACCTCCAGCTCTTGGGCTTAGGTGATTCTCTTGCCTCATTCTCCCAAGTAGCTGGGACTATAGGTGCCTGCCACAATGCCCGGCTATTTTTCATTGCAGTTTGGCTGGGGCTGGGTTTGAACCCGCCACTCTCGGTATATGGGGCTGGCACCCTACTCACTGAGCCACAGGTGCCTCCCTGCTTTTATTTTTTAACCTCTATTATTACAGAAGCAAGTCTCAGATTTCTCTGCCACCCACAATTATAAACCATATGCCACAAAGTATCTTCTGATACCCACTGTGCTTCCCATCAACCCTGGTAGAACCCAGTTGTACCCTTATCACTGCATCACAGTTCACCTTGGCTCTTGTTCTGGTTGTCCCAAGATAAGGGTATTAATGAGGTACTGCTGCTGAGGTCTCATCAGTATTCTTTTTTTTGAGACAGTCTCACTATGTCGCCCTCAGTGGAGTGCTGAGGTGTCACAGCTCACAGCAACCTCAAACCCTTGGGCTTAAGGGATTCTCTTGCCTTAGCCTCCCAAGAAGCTGAGACTATAGGCGCCTGCCACAGTACCTGGCTATTTTTCTGTTGTAGTTGTTATTGTTGTTTAGCAGGCCTGGGCCAGGTTTGAACTCGCCAGCCCCAGCACATGTGGCCAGCACCCTACCCACTGAGCTAGGGGCACTGAGTTGTCTCATCAATATTCTTATCAAGCCCACAAAGGGTTGAACATCAGTTGTCCTTTTTCTCATACCAGTCCCATCTGCAGTTTGTCTTGCAGAAAATTCCTCAAAGTTTCAGGTGTATGTTTGCCTGCTACTGATACATATTTTCTTTATTTTTATATTTTTCATCATTTCAGTGAAAACCCAAACAAAATACTTGACAAAATAGTTAGTAGTATATACTTAACACTATTATAATTACAAATCAATCTTAGCTTTATTTTATTTTTATTTATTTACTTTTTTTTTTTTGGAGACAGGGTCTCACTTTGTTACCTGGGTAGAGTGCTATGGCATCATACCTCACAGCAACCTCAAACTCTTGGGCTTAAGTGATTCTCTTGCCTCAGCCTCCCAAATAGCTAGGACTATAGGCACCCGGCTATTTTTAGAGACAGGGTCTCACTCTGGCACAGGCTGGTCTTGAACTTCTGAGCTCAAGCAATTCACCCACCTCAGCCTTCCAGAGTGCTAGAATTATAGGCATTAACCATCATGCCCAGCCTCAGTGCTAATTTTTAAGAGTTTCAGGGAGTAGGAAGGGGGGGGTCACGATGTGTGATACACCTTTTTGGGGCGGGACATAATTATAAGAGGGACTTTAATGCAATCAATGTAACCTGGTTCTTTGTACCCTCAATGAATCCCCAACAATAAAAAAAAAAGTTTCTACCATTCTAAGTTGAATAATAGGTTACCATTCATTTGATTAAGGTGGCATTTTACTTAGAATGTACTCACACATTATTTATATACATGGGTTTATACTTCATAATAATTAGCTCCACTGCTCTGCTGTAAAACGCAGGACAATTCCATGATTCATGAAGATGCCCCTTAAGTCTTTCTGTGTTGGGTCTCAACTCTGCAGCCTGGATATGAATGAGGACGGACCATGGTCCAAAGTCCTCATAAAAGAAAGACGAAGACAGAGACAAATACCCAAATGAAGTAAGAGTGTTTCGAATTTTAGATGGTCGGCCTGTACCCTTCCATTTGATAAGAATGCCACATGGCTCTCTAGGCAGCTGTGTAAGAGAAACTGACCATGGGATTAGAAAGATAACCCAGGGAACCCTCAGAGAATTTTGTGCTTTTTTAGAGCCAGAGCCTTTTCCCAAGCCACCTTGTTGAAGACCCAGCTGGAGAACAAGGACTGCTTCCTATTTCTTTGTAACTCTAGTTCAGGATAACAAGAAAATAAGAGTACACTTTTCCTACTGGAAAAAAGCACAGATATTTTTCTTTGTGTGTGTGTGTGTGTGTAGCAGGGTCTCATTCTATTACCTGGGGTAGATTGCAGTGACATTATCATCCTCACTGAAACTCAAACTCCCAGGCTCAAGCATTCCTCCAGCCTCAGCCTCCCACTGGCATGTGCCACCACTCCTGGCTAATTTTTTTTTTTTTTTATAGAGATGAAGTCTTGGTATGTTTCCCAGGCTGGTGTCCAGCTCCTGCCCTCAAGTGATCCATCTGTAGAAATTTTTCAGTTTTGGCCAGGTGAGGTGGCTCATGCCTTCAATCCTAGCACTTAGGAGGCCAAGGCAGGTAGATTGCCTCAGCTCACAGATTTAAGAACAGCCTGAGCCAAAGCAAGACCTCGTCTCTAAATATAGCCAGGTGTTGTTGTGGGTGCCTGTAGTCCCAGTTACTTGGAAGGCTGAGGCAAGAGGATCACTTGAGCCCAAGAGTTTGAGGTTGCTGTGAGCTATGACATCACAGTACTCTACTAACGGCAACAAAGTGAGACTCTGTCTCAAAAAAAAGAAAAAAAAAGTGGGCGACGCCTATGGCTCAGTGGGTAGGGTGCTGGCCCCATAGGTGGTGGGTTTGAACTCAGCCCCAGCCAAACTTCAACAAAAAAATAGCCAGGCATTGTGGCAGGTGCCTGTAGTCCCAGCTACTCAGGAGGCTGAGGCAAGAGAATCACCTAAGCTCAGGAGTTGGAGGTTGCTGTGAGCTGTGACGCTATGACACTCTACCAAGTATGATAAAGTGAGACTCTGTCTCTAAAAAAAAAAGTTTCAATTTGTATATTTCTTCCTCTTGTTTTTTGGGGGGTTGAGGGTGAAACAGTTTTATTTTGTTGCGCTTGGTCGGGTACGATGGTATTACAGCTCACAACAACCCCAAACTCTTGGTCTCAAGAGATCCTCTTGCTTCAGCCTCCCAAGTAGCTAGAACTATAGGCACCCTCTACAATGCCAAGCTATTTTTAGAGATGGGGTCTCACTCTTGTTCAGGCTAGTCTCGAACTCCTGAGCTCAGGCAATTCACCCATATCAGCCTCTCAGAGTGCTAATTTTTATATTTCTATTCAAATACGGAACTTAGAATATATCCTCCATTAGCATTTTTTTAATATGAAAGCAGTAATGGGAAATTTAACTAGGGAGATCCTAAGCTTCAGTTTTAAGCTTATGTCTTTTCCCATAAGAAATAGGCATAATTAAGGTTAAACCCACCTATATGGAGGGGGAGGGAATAAATCACAACTAAAGATGTTGGCACTTCGTGAGAAATTTAAATAACAGGCAGACATATAGAGATTCATAAATATATACTTGGTGCCAGCTAAACCACAGAAAAGATACTGTATTTGTGGTCCTGGGAAGTTTAAATATTTGTGGTCAAACTTAAAATTCAACATAAAACTTTCATCTGTGATGGAAGCTTTCCAGCAACTGCATAGAGGATGTGCAAGCTGCATAAACCCTCAAAGGCCTGTCCTTTCATTGGGCTGACCTAGAAAAGCCTGTCCTTCCTTCACACAATGTAGCTGACAAGCCCTTCTAGGAGAGAAAGGACTCCCTAGCACTCCAGTTACCTACCCATAATAGCCCGCCCTAAAGACCTCATTGCTTTGGGCTTGCTCTTTCAAGACTGATCAAATATGGTCTTGGATTCTTTCCTTGTCCATCTTATAAAATTAGCAATATTCAGGGAGGCTTGGTGGCATGCACCTGTAGTCCCAGCTACCCTCCTGCTGAGGTGGGAGTATCATTTGAGCCTAGGAGTTTGAGGCTGCAGTGAGCTGTGATCATGCTACTGCACTCCAGCCTGGGTGACAGAGTAAGACCACCATCTCTTAATTAATTAAAATAGCAGTACTTATCCCCATCCTGTTATTCTCTGTCCCCCTTATCCTACTGTAATTTTTTCACAGTTCTGCCCATCACTATCGGCTTCTTTGATTCTCTGGCTCATAAGAATGTTAAGCTTCCTAAGAGAAGGAACATCGTTTTATTCACTGTTTTATTCCTAGTGTCCTTTTACTGAGTGTCACAGTAGAGTGCTGGGCGTCAGTTTGCAGTACCCTCAGACTCCGGCTCAAGTAATCCTCTTGCCTCAGCCTCCCAAGTAGCTGAGACTTCAGGCATATGCTACAACATCCAGCTAAGTTTTTCTATTTTTAATAAAGAAAGGGGTCTCCCTCTTGCTCTGGCTGGTGTCAAACTCCTGATCTCAGGCAATTCACTGGCCTCCACCGCCCAGAGTGCTAGGATTATAGGCATGAGCCACCCACTGTGCCCACCCTAATTTTCTTTCTTTTCTTTTTTTCTTTTTCTTTTTTCTTTTTAACCTAAGACAGAGTCTTACTCTGTTGCCCAGGCTAGAGTGCCATGGCATCAGCCTAGCTCACAGCAACATCAAACTCTTGGGCTCAAGTCATCCTCCTGCATCAACTTCTCAAGTAGCTGAGATTACAGGCATACACCACCACGCCTGCCTAGTTTTTCTCTTTTTAGTAGAGACAGAGTCTCACTATTGCTCAAGCTTGTCTTAAACTCCTGACCTCAAGTGATGCACCTACCTCAACCTCCCAGAGTGCTAGGATTACAGGTGTGAGCCACCCACGCGGCTACCTACTGTCTTAAATAGGGCCTGCCACGCCTTAGCGTGTGCTTAATGAGTATTTATTGAATGAATTCAGTGGAATGCCTTAAAATGTTTGGGGGAAGTATAGTCTAGGGAGGAAAGAGTTACACCTTTCCCCACTTAAAACAGTAGAACCTCAGACTTGAGGCTGCCATAAGCTATGGTGCTATCAGCCGGAGAACGCCTCAGATATCTTACTTTCTCTTCTGTGTTAGCTATCCATGATCCCCTAGTAAGGATTCTGGCGTTGAAGGTGGTACAGAAGCCTTCAGATGTACAAGGCTCTTTTTGCCATAGCACCTGGCTTACATATAGAGATAAAATTAGAACAGTTTAATTTTCACAGTAAAAAAAATGATGCAGTTTGTTTCTGACCTTTCAGTTTGGTGAAGATTCTCCTGATGTTGATTGTTGTGGCATGGGAGCTCTTTCAGGGCAACGTCTATACACTTTTTGCATTCTTTTGTGATGTGTAAGTGCATCCCCTCTTGCCTAGCCTCTTGTCATTTGAGACCCACCCTGGCTGAGGAGATTGTTGCTGACCACTCCCAGCCCTGCTGGTTTCAATGAGTGATGGACTTCCACACATCATCAGGGTTTTTCTCTGTTTTTCTTTTCTGCCTTTGGCAGGTCTTTCTGTCAGTCCTCCCAACACAGATGAAATACTGTTGCAATAAACACAGGTTTTCTGGATTTATTCCACAGCCTTATTATTGATAATCCTTGACATTTGGGTATGAAATGTGTTTCACGGCTCGGCGCCTGTGGCTCAAGTGGCTAAGGCGCCAGCCATATACGCCTAAGGTGGCAGGTTCAAATCCAGCCCGGGCCCACCAAACAACAATGATAGCTGCAACCAAAAAAAAAAAATAGCCAGGTGTGGCGGGCGCCTGTGGTCCCAGCTACTTGGGAGGCAGAGGCAGGAGACTTGCTTGAGCCCAGGAGTTGGAGGTTGCTGTGAGCTGTGATGCCACAGCTCTCTACCTAGGGGGACAGCTTGAGGCTCTGTCTCAAAAAAGAAAAATGTGGGAACTAAAAAATTAATCTTATCATAAACCCATTCACAGCACTCTACCTAGAGGGACAGCTTGAGGCTCTGTCTCAAAAAAAAGAAAATGTGGGAACTAAAAAATTAATCTTACCATAACCCATTCCTCATTTTCAGAAAGGACTAATTTACTCATCAGTCTAGTTCAGTGGTCTCAGAGTGATCCAAAATTCCTTAGGAGTTCCTGAGACTCAGGGAATCCAAGAAGACAAAATTACTTTCAGAACATCATTATTTACCGTTTTTCATCTTCATACCCTGGTCAAGTCCTAAGTTTACAGTGGAGGTTTTCCAGAGGTCAAATGATGTGATGTCATTGCTCTGATGGCAGATGGAATGTGTGCTTTGCTATTTTCCTATTTTTAATATGGCAGATATCTATCAACATAGCTCAAAGAGATAAAGGCTCCTCAGGTGTATTTAGTTAAGTTCTAAAAGGGTTCTTGTAACCAAAAATTTGGGAACCTCCAGCTAGGATCAACGGACACAGTAATTTTACTTTTCATTTAACATTAGGGGGAACAGCAGTTATGATGCTGACAAATGATGAGGGAACGCCTGGACAGCAGTTTCTTTCAAGCCACTGTGAATGATGGAAAAAATTCGGGGAAGCAAGTGGCCCGTCTTGGTTATGAACCACACAGCATTAGCACTGACTTGCAATTCTGACTCACTCCACATATTGCTTATCAAAAAAGGGTTTGGGAATTTCTCTAAATTCTAAAATTGTCTATAGTTCAGATGAAATGTGCCATAATTTTCATGTCCTAATTCCATCCCATTTGTGAGGCCCAGCAGTAAGCATTTCCCTCCCCAACTGCACATAGTTCCTTAAATGAGAGACACCAGCACAAGATTGTCATTCACTTTTCCGCATACTTTATTTGTTACAAACATACAATTTTTTAAATATAGACTGTAAAACTCCATTTCCAAAAGTCTATTGTAAGGAGTGCACACCAGCAGGAAGGATTCTTAACTTTATTCTCTATGAGTTTTTCTGTCAGTTTTGCTAGTTAGTGGTAAATACCGGACCCGCCATTTTTACAGACCTGTCTGAAGCTTCTGGCTGTATTCATATTGCTCTTTTGAAGCAGCCCTGCTCCTCTCAAAATTGATCAGAATCTGAGCTTCAACCTACAGGCAGTGAGATCAACAGCCCATCTGGACTCTGTTTTTGTACGGTTTTCAGGAAGTGTGATTTCTGAATGGGTACTGCACTTTATGGATTTGTTTGAATAGCCCATGCAGCTCTATGTTTGTTAAAGTGCATTCTTCTTTTAAAAAATAAGCAAGAGGAATAATCTTTACTCTTTAACCAAGGTACTTAAAAAAATGAACTTTTTGGTCTCTCAGCAGATATTCCCAAATTGATCCTATCACTACAAATTTTAGTGTTCTATTTACAAACATTTATAGGGTTACAGGTAGAGGGGACCTTATAAAATTAAAGGTGCAGCTTCTCTTGAAGCAGAAGTCAGTTCTACAAATTCATACATAGGAATACACACGTGGTTTACAATGCATAAGCTTGTGGGTATTTACACAGAGATTAAAGACATCCCCCAAAACACCTTTTAAAGTAATTTCCAACCTAACTTCTAATTGTACATCTAGATCAGGAAGCTGTCTCCTGCTATCAAGATTTGGTTTTAATTCATTCAAATTATTTCTGTCGATTCTCTACTGGCAGGACATCAGTTCCAGCTTTGGAAGTGAAGAATCTAGTTATCTAAGGAAGCCACTGACAGATATGATTGGCAGTGAAGATTCCTATAGACTGGCAATTGTATTATCTGGAAATTTATCAGAAGACAGATGGATTATTAAAAATGATCTTGGAAACACATCTGCATGAAGGCCCAAAAGGAAGAATAAATCCCTACTAATATAACTGTTTTAGAACTTCAGAAAAAAGAAGTCCAAACACAATGACAATCTTAGTTACTGCATTCAAATATTGATGCCATCAAAAGTAAGTCAAATATACTTGCCTGCTACCAAAATGTGCAAAAGCACGAACTCTAAGTATGTCCCGTACTGATTTAAAGTCAGTTTGCCCTATCTATTGACTTTTAAGAATCCAGAGAGCTTTTCTATACAGGGTGACATGTGGGCTGGGAGAAAAAGGTTTATGCATACCTTACCAGTTCAAAATCAAATTCCCAAAGTCCTTCAACCCACATGTGTTTATTGACATAATCCACTCTCCCTGCAAGTGTCTCTAAAAAAGAAATTTAAAAAGGGAAGAAATAAACCACTTGCTCTTCTATTTCCAAATATAAAAATTTTTTAAACTAGCCTAATCTTGCAACACAGGGTTAAAGATGGGGATGAAATATTTTGCCTTTAAGAACAAGAGATGGTCTAAATCAATTTTCTTGAGAGTAAGCTATTTTAGAGTAACTGACTAGGAAAAAAAAAGACAAACTCATGCCTTCTGCAACATATTAGTGGACAATGAGTAGGTCAACTGCTTTCTCTCCACTACTCTGGGTCCACATTTCATCATGCTAAAAAGATATAATTATTCCTCTCTAATCCATGTCAATGGATATTAGATATAACATGTGGAAATGAAATTTGCTTCTAGACTCAGAATCTTGTGTTACTTAAAAGTACATTTATTTTCTTTTGTCAAACTGTTAGAAACATCTATGGAGAAAAGTGACAAAGTTTTAGCTTCTAATAAAGCTCTACTCTCAATTAGAAGTCCTACTCAGCAGTGAAACTACCAATATGGCAGTTGCTGTTGTTTTAACATGGCTGTACTTAATCCCAACTGGAATGTCTAATTCAAGAGGCTTGAGTTATTTTCAAATCAAAGTAAAAGATTGTGAACAGAGGTGATTACACTGACAGCATACTCTCTATTTCTTTAGGAAATATAAAATACATTCAGAAAGGCTTTACTTGGATCAGGGGTACAGATAAATTGGGAATTACCAGGGCAATAAGTCTTCATGATGTAATCTTATTATTTTTTCATTTTCCAAATCTAACCGTCAGTACTGACAATTGGACCAAATTTGTCTAAGAGTCTATTAAATCTATCAGTAACGAAACTAGGTTCTAAGGCTGAGGGCTGGGAAAGATGACTTTAAATAGCAAAGTCAGCTATATCAATAGAACTCACTATTCAAGAGTCCAACTCTTGAAACTTCTGGGGCTAATATTTGAAAATTAATATTTTGCCTAAATTAAAAATGGAAAAAAATGAAGTTATAATTTGCTGCTTCCACCTCACATCTGGAATTTCAAACAGGGCACATGACATGCACTTTTTTCTTTTTTTTTTTTTTAAATGTAATTTTTTTTTTCTTTTCTACAAACTATCCCACCCACCCCAGCCCCACCCACACAACCCATCATCCAGTATATTGAATTGGAGTTGTTAACTCTTTAGGAAGACAGCTAATTGATTTACAGTACTCTAAAACCAACCCTGAAAACTGATAATCTCATTCATTTACTATAACTTCAGTGCTGTTGTCAACAGAAAAGAAAGTTACCTTAAGGCTCTAGGGAAAGTAACATATTAAATTGTGAATGCAGCATTGTTTACTCTCCCATCCATTGGAAACTAGCAAAATGCATTCTGGATCAATAATACAAACTTTCTAACATTAGCAAAGATCTCTACTCTTCTTACAGAGTTAGAACAATACTCATAAGCAGATTATCTAAGGGAGCCTGAGAAACCATGATCCACATCACACAAAGATTCTATGTATTTCATGATCAAAAAGTGCTTTATCTTTGAGAAATATATCAGGGTTAAAATGGAAATATACAATGTAAAATCACTTGACATTTTTTTTCAAGTGAAGTACAGAGTGGAAAAGGAGCAAAAAGATGGAGGCCCTGCTCTCTGAACAGGCCTTTTGCACGTGACTTTTAGGGCGTTACTAAATTAAAATTGTTTTAAGAATTAACAATAGTGGGATTTTACACCACTATATTCTAAAACCTGAGATTGAACATCAAAGCAGTTAACTTTGTTATTCAGCAGAGCAATTCTGATACTTCCTAAAAACAGAAGATAACTGAACTAAACTCTAGGGTCAAAAATGTTAACTTTCCCCAATCAAAAAGGAGACTCATCACAAACATTATACTAAGAGTACTGCAGAATGACAACTCTCAGCAAAAGAGTCATTTTTATATAAGCAAAAAAGTCACTTCTCTCCTTTCCCTTCTCACTGATCAAGGCCACACTATTTTCAAATGAATATCTACTGAGAGATCAGTTGTGCATTGGACAAAGTACCATAATTGGGTTAAAAATGAAAACAAAATTTACAGTGAAGAATTCTTATGTGCATGGCTTACACACTCCAGCTTCTCCTAATTTCATCCACCTCAAGAGCAAGATAGATGCAAACAAAGTCACCTTGTGTAGATTTACATTCTACACCCCTGTAAAGCCAGTGAAGGTCACATTTAACAAACCATCTTCAGTAACTAGTGCCTGAAGTGTGCAGCCGTTTATAGACCACTCAATATGAGGGCATTATTATAACCAGCCTCTTTTGCCCACAACCCTGCTATTTTCAGGTAAGACAGGATAATTGTTTTGTTTTGAGAAAACTGAAGCTTGTATCTATTAAAAGACCTGCAATTTGCTGCAAAGTGATCCAGAGGCAACAAAGGAAGCAGGAGGTTAATGGCTGCCTGCACCAAAAGCCTCTCAATCATTTCACAGTAAATAATTATGGAAAGTGACATGACAAGTAGCCGTGTGTGTGTCACAGCTACAGTCCTTTATACCACCTACATGCCTCCAATAGTTACATAGGGTGTCTGGGTTTTTGGTTTGGTTTTCACTTTGATTTTTGGTGCCATACAAATTTATGCTTTGTTTTGTGCAGCATATGCACTGAAAAATTTGCTGACTATAACTGCCATTCCATTTGCTGAAAAGATGGGGACAATAGAAACCAGAAATAGTAATCTCTTCACAGATTTTTGCTCTTTTGATTCTGTTCCCAAAATTTGACTTCTCATCTCTGTAACTATGGTAGTTGAGAAACAAACCCTCCACCAATTGTTTGAAAACTAGTTTTAGTTCCCTACTTCTCAGGAATATGACGATTTTGATTAGCTGGGATGTTTGCCAAACTTAAAAAACAAGCTCTAAATCGTGCACAGAAGCTGCTGAGAAACAAAACAAAAAAAATTTGTTGTTTCCCATAGTCATACAATGCTATTATCTGACTCTAATTAACAAAGACCATTTCCTTTAATAAGATAATACTTATGAACAAATCTGTGCTTTGCAGATTTCTATTGTCCCTAGTGATTGGAATGAGGATCGATGAAATACTACAATTCATCCACATCCTTCTGCAATCTTCCTGCAGTGGGGAGAAACTATGAATCACCCCCTGCAGGAGGAACAAACCTCAGAGATTGGTTAAGACTTAAAAACCCACCACTATGACATTTACCACTTAATCTTACATAGGCAGGTCAAAATTTTAATATAAATTACTTTTGCCAACACATAGCTTATGCATTCTTTGCTCCTTTTTTTGGAGGATTCTCAAATTGACATCTAAAGATTTACATATGATATATTACTGTTATATGGTCTAATGACTAAGAAAATTTCTCTGGTAACCAAAGCTGATGCCATATATGGTAGTGTTCTTGGCATATACTCTATATGCCTCAGACCACTTCCACATTCTTTCTATTCAGCTAATTATAGCTTGGTAGCCACTGGTGAAGGATTGTGAAGACCCTGTCATTTCTACAGAATAGAAAGGCAAGGCTAGTTACTGCAATTCAGCCAAACAAAAAGAAAAAAAGAATAAACCAACTCCTTGAAAAGGAGAGGTACTGCACCTTTGCAAAATTGAACTGGCTCACTGCAGCTGAGCAAAAGAACCACCACTGAAGCAAGAAAAACAAGTTGGTCTATACAGGAATTATACATGGTTTGAAAATGAAAAAGTTACAGCAATCAACTAATAGCTGCAACCTTAATTTTCATTGCTGCCTCAGAGTTTGAAACTTAAACAGTTTCTGCAAACCTAATGCTAGCTTCTCAGCTCCTTTACTAAAACTATTAGGAATTTGTTCTCCGCAGCAAAGAAATAAAACACTCAGAACACATAGGTAAATACAGCAGGACATTATTGAAAACAGCTGCCTTGTAGTACAAAATACAGTACAAGTATACGGATGTCATTAAAACATCAAAAATACTATTGCTCCCATACAATTTAGGAAACATTCTTTGCAACGGAGAAAAATTTAAAAGAAAAGCTTTAAAAAAATCTGTTTAAAAATTCTACTGTGGATGATGAGTAGAGAAAGTCTGAAAAGGGCACCAATGTTTGTGGCTCTTCCACTTTTTTTTTTTTTAATCTAAGATCAATGATATTCTGCATCATAGTCTATTATTTAAAAAAGCCTAATTATATATACACAATTATTTCCCACCCTCTCAGCCACAAATACATGAAAACCTTTTTGTATATTACTCATTTCCCAATAAATACAAAAAGATTGTATAGATTGAATAATACCAAAATAAGATAATAAAAAGGATATGCAATAAATTAAAAAGGCAGCTCAAATAAAGGGCAGGCATGCAGTTAAAAAAAATGCTAAGATTATGGAGGTGGGGTTACTTGCCTCCTGGTTGAGAAGGTGTCACACAAAGAATACCTTAAAACTTTGGAAAGAAGGTTAGCTCCCATTCAATTCAAAGTTACCTATGTCTAGGACATTTCTAGGAATACCTTTTGATGGGGGTGGGATTAACTTGATTAGTAAAAATCATTTCTACTGAAAATCCATTTAAAATATAGAAGAGGCGATCCTTGAAAACCCCAACTTTTATTCTTGAAAGACAGCTGGATAAACTGGCAAAAGCCAGTTTGTTGAAATTTCAAGATGGTATAAAAATGCTTCCAGGATATAGTCAGCATATTCACGATTACTTCAGTTCCATTCACAGATGGATTTCAGCTTCTACCAGGTGCACTGCTTGAATCACTCATCCATCATTAGCCAACTCTGATTGTGAGGTACTGATACAACGGATCAAGTTCTTAAAAATTTATTTTAAAAGAATAAATGATGCTGGAATTCTGGACCTGAGGATCTTTAGTATTTGAACAAATCCACAGATTCACTGAAGGTAAATTAAGACTTCAGTTTTGGTTATTTCCAACTTTTCTGTGAGGACGTATATTCCATTAAAGCTCAGGCTTGTAGCCACACTGTTCCTTTTGTAGATAATCTTCAAGTTTTATGGTTTAAAATCCAGCCAACCAGTGGCTGTAACAGCCGAATTAGCCATATTTCACTGGCTCACGCAGTGGAGATTTGGCTCTCATTCATACCTAAGCCATTTCTTGGTAATGATCTCCATATTTAGAGATTACAGGAAGAACTTTAGTGAGCAGCAACCAATCCACTCGGTTTGCCTTGTGCTTTTATGCCTAACTTTGTCTTGTGCCTACCTCAGCAATCCCCCATGTAAAACTTTTATCTTTGAAAAATTTTGCCAACTTTAAAACTTTTTAGTAATGACTTCTAGTTTGAGCATTGATATCTGAATCCATTTGCATCCTGGAAAACAATTCTGCAAAGAAAAGACATGGACAGTGGTCCAGGTTCCAAGCAAAACCATTTAAAAGACAGATCCAATTTGTTACTGTATTCTCCAACGGCCTCTTAAACTCATTTTTGCCCTGTCCATGATTAAAGTTGTATTCCTTTTCATGAGCCTCTACCCTCAGAACTCAGTAACTGCAAAGGCCTCTGTCTTCTCAAGGGTTCCACGAAGACCTGGATTCAAAATGCTGATTTCAACAGAGGTGAAGGAATAAACACTGCAACAGTGAGGCCGGGAGAGATTTTTTAGAACAGGTTACCCAGGTACAACACAAATCCAATTGTTATCAATGGATCTGGGTAACTCAGATGTGTTTCTTGGCCCAGATGTGAGAGGATCTATCCCCTCCAGGATTGCTCTGATGGATTTAGAAACCTCAGTTGGGAAACAACAGAAGCTGAGACTATTTTGTGCAGATGAGGAGATGCTGTTGTCCTCTCTTTGCAGGTTGCTGTCAGTTCCTTGGAACTTTACTGTTTTTCTCTAATTGTCCGTGAAGGTTATTTCTCTATTTTACCTTTTGTTTTGTTTTTTTCCTCTGTGGCCTCCCTTGCTCCTGTCTCCACTAGCTCATTGGGCATGAGCAGGAAGGAGAGCTCTCTAGCCAAGGGTATGGTTGATGGTGGGGTGGGGGGAGGCCTGTAGGGGAGCTGCCAGTTTCAATCTTCATCCACCTCCTCACCCTCAGACTCTTCGCCACCGCCACTGCCCCCACCACGGCGCTCATAAAGCTTATCCCTCTGTCGCTCCTGGATTTCTTTCATCTCATCCGCATACCGGCAAAAGGCTCCTCCAAACTTGCCCCACGCTTTGAAGGGCACGGTGATGGCATTGCGGTAGGACGGCTTCACCTCGCTCACTCGCAGAAACACCCCATATTTGTTGCAGCCCACGTCGAAGAAGAAGCGCTTGGAGTCTACCGTGATGGAGGTTCCCTCGGGGAGCTCCCCGTAAAGGCCTCCCCCGGGACCTCCGGCGCCGCCTCCCGGGCCGCCCGCTAGCTCGTCATCCTCGCCTCCGTAGTCATCGATGAGCTTGGCCAATGCGTCGCGGAACTCTATGAGGCCCTGCGCGGGTAACGCGATGGTCTGGCCGCTCTGCAGGCCGCCCGGCCCGGGGCCCGCGCCAAAGCCGCCGCCGCCGCGGTTGACCGTCTGGCGGATGCGCAAGAAGCGGCCGCGCTGGTTCTCCTTAAGGTCCAGGTAGTACTTGCGGTTCTCCCGCACCAGGAACTCACTCTTAAGCGCGCGCCGCGGCCCGCTGCCCTCCTCTGCGCCTGCCGCCAGCTGCTCCGGGCTGCTGGGGCCCAGCTGCGCGTAGTGCTCGATGAAGTCGCCCAACGAATCGCGGAACTCGGCGGCCACTGCCATGGACAGTGTGAGGCGGCTCTTGGAACCGCCGGCGCCCACCTCGGCGATCTTGAGGAAGCGGCCTTTGGCATTCTGCTTCACGTCTAGGTAGAAGCGCTTGTTCTGGATGTCCAGTCGCTTCGAGGCCAGCTCCTGCGTCTCCTGCTCGCCACCGCCGCGGGACGCGGGCTGGAAGCCACCGGGCCCGCCGCCGCCGCGTTCACTGCCGCTGTCGCCGTCCGCCATCTTCTCGGCTGCCGCCTCGCCGCCACCGCCCGCCGCAATCGCGCCCCCGCCCTCCGCCCTGCGGCTCGCGCTCCGGGGCCCCCCAGCCTCACCCGCCCGGCTCGCTCACGCGCTCCCGCCGCTCATCGGCGGCCACCGCCGCCCCCCCATCGCCTCCACGCCCCGCCCCCGCAACTTCCGCGCAGTCCGAGCCATTTCCGGCGCGCGGCTTCCGGTGTCGTTATTCCGCCCCGCCCACCATCTTCCCGCGGCCGGAAGCGCTTAGTGGCAGGGCGCAGAGGGGTGACGTCAGAGGCCGCCCAGAGCTGCAGGCTTTACGGAGGTGAGGTCCTGCTTCTGTCTTGGGTACTTGCCAGCGTTAGCGTGACTCAGGTCCCCACTGCTTTTGTCCAATGTCCCTATTCATGACACTTTTATTTTAGACTCCAGTGTCGTCTAATACTCTCTGCACCGTTTATGGGGTGTTGGAACTGCTCTTTGTGAAGTTGATAAAGGACAATGAAGTGGAAACAGTGGTAGGGGCCTAAAACTCTGCAAAGGTATAGGCATAGTTAAAATTACGTATATATAACAAGCCAGTGTTTACTAACTTGCTTTCCTATAATTGCTTATTAGTCAGGAGTCACATAGATGATGGTCTTAAAGATTATTAGCTTTCTTCATTGCTCCCGTAGATAACATCACTCTTGTGAAACCTAAGGCTGGTCTTTGAGATATCTTTCAGAGTCTGCATTATGGTGGACCAACTGACTCAACCAGACCAGTGGCCCACACCAAGGAACGAACTCAACTGGTCTTGCAACATGGGACTGACTCAGCACAAGGAGACAATTTCTGCTTCAGTATCCTTTGAGTTCATCTTCAATCTGTAGACCCAATTCCCTAGGCCTTTTCTTACCAACTATCTTTAAAAACTTTCTCCTGGATAACCAAAAGAGGGAATAAACCTCCCTAGATGTAGGGTTAAAAAAAAATAGTAAGCCAGCCTGAGCCAGTTTCTACTGAAAACAGAAAAACTGAGCAAAAGGATCACTTGAGCCCAAGAGTTGGAGGTTGCTCCATAGTCGTGAGCTATGTTGATGCCATGGTACTCTACCCAGGTCAACAGCTTGAGACTCTGTCTCAAATAAGAAAAAAAAAGTTAAAACATTTCTTCAAATTCTCACAGAGAAGGATTTGAGAAATTCCTCTTGTTTCTTTGCATGGTTCCTGTAGTATTAAATTATTTCTCCATTGTAATTCCTGCTGTCCCAGTGTATTGGCTTCCTCTTGAGCAGTGGTCACTGAACCTGGTTGGGCTATAACAGCATTAGTTCAGCACACTTGAGTGCGCTGGGGACAGAATCCAATTTATACATTCTAGGCAACTGGAATGAGGAGCATCCTGGGGAGTCCCCAGAAGCAAGTTGTGATGGGCCTGTGAGGCTAACAGAAGAAGGCATAAACCAAATCTGAAGGACACGCTGTAGTTGGCCCAGTGACTCTGGAAAAGAGTGTTTCCAGCAGAGGGGAAAGCAGTCCAGAGACACCCAGGGGTTGACAGTCGGCGCTCAGAGCTTCTGGGTGGGGGTGTGTCTGAGGAGTGATCTTAGATGACACTGGAGGATAGGACAAAATCTATCCTATAGATCAGGAAGGCCATCTGGAATGCAGGAGAGTTAGTACCCCAGAGTCTGGGGACTCATACGTGATCAGATTCACATTTTGGAAAGATCACTGTGAGGACAACGTAGAAGATGGTTTAGAATGAGGTGATATTTGGGAACCAAAGATCAGTTAACAATCTGTTGCTGTCCCCAAACTTACCAGCTGTATTAAAGTGGTTAAAGAAATTGACCCTGCCACACTTTAGTTTCTTATCCATAAAATGTGAGTAATTCTTATGGAGCCTTTTTGTTGTAAGCATTGAAGTATAACAAGAGGCAGTATTGCAGTATTGTTAAAAGACAGGCTCTGCAGTCAGACTGTCTAAATTATTTAATTTTCCCAAGTTGAATTTTCCTTATCCTTAAATGTAGCTATTAATAGATAACGAATCTGACAAAAGATTTCTGTCCAGAATATATAAAGAACACTTAAAACTCAACAATAAGACCACCCAATATAAGATTTTAACAGACACTTCCACTGAAAAAGATATACAAAAGTATGTGAAACAATGCTCAGCATCATTCCTATTTTGGGAAATGTAAACTCAGTCCCAATGAAATACCACTAAATGCTAACTAAAGTAGCTAAAATTAAAAAGACTAACATCAGCAGAGTGCTATGGCTCATGTCTGTAATCCCAGTACATAGGAGACCAAGGCAGGAGGATCACTTGAAGCCAGGAGTTGGAGACCAGTGTCGGCAACATAGATAGACCATATCCCTACAAAAAATTTTTAAAAACCTGGGTGTGGTGGGACACATGTATAGTCCTAGCCACTTAGTTGGCTGAGAGAGGAGGATCACTTGAGTCCAGAAGATGGAGATTGCAGAGTTATGACTGTGTGACTGCACTCTAGCCTGGGTGACTGAGAAGGATGTGGAAAAACTGGAATTCTCATACACTGCTGATGGAAATGTAAAATAATGTAGAGCTTTCAAAAACAGTTTGTCAATTTTTTTTCTTTTCTGAGACAGAGGCTTACTCTATTGCCATAGTTTAGAGTGCCATGGTATCAGCAACCTCAAACTCCTGGGCTCAAGCGATCCTCCTACCTCAGCCTCCTGAATACTGAGACTACAGGTGTCCACCATGACACCTGGATAATTTTCCTATTTGTAGTAGAGATGGGGTCTCAGTCTTGCTCAGGCTGTACTCAAACTCTAGAGCGCAATCAATCCTCTTTCCTTGGCTCCCAGAGTGCTAGGATTAAGTTTGGTGGTTTCTTATAAACATATACCTACCATAAGGCCCAATTGTTCCACTTCTAGGTATTTACTCAAAGGAAGTGAGTATGTATGTGTGTATGTACAAAATACTGTATGACTCCATTTAAACAAAAGTCTAGAAAAGGAAATATATAAAAATATACATGAAATGTCAGGAAGCAAGTCAGTAGTTGTTGCTTGGGCCTAGACAGAGGAAGAGTAGATTAGAAAAAGTAGCACATCAGTGCCTGTGGCTCAAGTGGCTAAGGCACCAGCCACATACACCTAAGGTAGTGGGTTCAGATCCAGCCCAGGCCTGCCAAATAACAATGACGGCTGCAGCTGGGCATTGTGGTGGGCAGCTGTGGTCCCAGCTACTTGGGAGGCTAAGGCAGAAAACTTGCTTGAGCCCAGGAGTTGGAGGTTGCTATGAGCTGTGATGCCACGGCACTCTACCCAGGGTGACAGATTGAGGCTCTGTCTCAAAAAAAAAAAAAGAACAGAAAAAGTAATACAAGGAAATGTTTAGAGATGGAAATATTCTGTATCTTCTTTGTGGTAGTAGTTTCACAGATTTTTCAAAGCCTGTTCAAATGTATTTATTGCAGGAAAATTACACCTCAATAAAGTAATTTTTTTAAAAAGAGGAAATTTTTTTTTTTTTTTTTTTGAGAGACAATCTCAAACTGTTGCTCTGGGTAGAGAGCCATGGCATCATAGCTCACAGTAACCTCCAACTCTTGGGCTCAAGTGATCCTCTTGCGTCAGTTTTTTTCTATTTTTAGTAGAGACAGGGTCTCAATTTTTGCTTAGGCTGCTCTCGAACTCATAAGCTCAAGCTACCTACCCGCCTCAGCCTCCCAGAGTACTAGGATTACAGGCATGGTGAGCCACTGCACCTGACCAAAAAAGAGGAATTAAAGAGGATGTTGGGGATATCTGCACTAAAAAAAAGTACCTTGTAGGTTTGTTGGGCAATAATCCTAAAAAAATATTTAGTAGAAAGCCTAATTACAGTGAATGATCAATAAATGTGGATTCAGTGTGAGTCCAGAAAAGGGGTGAGTAGTGGAGATCAGGTTTGAGAGTCACCAGCAAATAAGGTGGATTTAACATTAGGCTCCGGGGAGAAGGAAAGTTCAGAGGAAGATGCCAAATTGTGGGCCTTGAATGTTTCCATCCTTGGATAGGATGCAGATATTTCAAATTCCTAGGGAAGGAATGCAATTTTGGATATCACTTGACCTCCATGAAAGAAGCTTACCCAGCTCCTCTAATTTCTTACTAACTAAACAACTTTATAATTTCTCCTCTAATGCAACTTCCTTGTACAGGGGACTCCAACATTCATTTCATGTAAAGGACTATCCCTTTGTTCATGTCTTAACAATTTAGTTTCAGTGAGTCAAGTTTATTTAACGAGGCTGATCTACTGTTTATTTCCTTTGAAATGTCATTCTTTGTTTTTAAGGTTAGAGTCTTCTTCCCTTTAATAACATTTTTGAAGACATTTTTGAGAACTTTTTTTTTTTGAGAACTTTTATGGTTTGATTTTTATGTGGCATGATTATTTTATTTATGTTTTATATTTAACTCTCGTTTATCTGGAATATATTTTGGTGTATAGTATGAAGTGAAGAATCTAAAAAATCCCTCAAATGATGAACCAATTGTTCCAGTACTATTTATTGAATAATCCTTCAAGGATTGATCTCAGCAGGTGGAGAGAGGGACACGTTATTTTGGGCAAAGAGAACATATGTCCCCAGATGGCAAGAAGTCCAATTTGGTGAGACCCCAGAGTGGGTGGTGAACAATGGATCTGGGAAGTAAGTAATCTAGGTCCCACTGGGGAGGCCTTTTGCCTGTAGGCAGAAAGCTTGGGCTAGATTTGAGAGTTGAGGGGCAGCCACCAGACTGTGTGGAAAGGAGTATGATGCTTCCAGTTCTGTGCTTAAGGAAGTGACTCATAGTGGAGGACAACATGGGTGGATTAAGGTGGGATCCAGGATGGGCCCTCATTTTGGAGGTCATGACCAAGTTGCAAGCCAGAGCCAGCTACTGAGTGTAACTGGTGGCAATGCTGGTGGAAGAGGAAGGAGCATGTGGGGCCTTTGGGTCAGGATTTAAAAACTGAATGTAGGGAGGAGGACATGGTGCTATTAATTCCAGCACTTTGGGAAGCCAAGGCATGAGAATTGCTTGAATGCTTGAGGCCAGGAATTTGAGACCAGCCTGGGCAACATAAAGAGACCTCCGTTTCTTAAAAAAAAAAAAATAGCAGGGCATGGTGCCAGGCACCTGTAGTCCTAGCTGTTTGGGACACTGACACAGGAGGACTTCTTAAGTCCAGGAGTTTGAGGTTATAGCATGCCCTGTCTCAATAAACAAAGAAAGAAAACCAACACTGGATGTGGAGCCAGAGACCAGGGCTGACTTTAGCTGAATGAGGCTGTTTCAGGGGATGAACTCTTTAGTCTATGGATGACAGTGGTATCCAGCACAAATTGAGACTTCTAATGGCCCCACTGCTGCAGATGTTAGGTACAGCTCCACTGTATAATTCACAATACATGGCACACAACAGGATGAGCTTCTCAGATGCACTTTTGGAATACTATATTTTTTCTCCAGAAGTTTATTATTTCTTTGTTGCCTTACATCCCTGCTTTGACTGCTTTTTGGCAAATTGAGCATGAATGAGAATGGATTTAACTGTTGGCATACTAAATTGGAGCTACTGGCTGAATGCCCAAGAGGAGATATCCAAGTCGCTGTGGGACCTAGAGAAGCAGAGTCTAGAAGAGGGGCAAGTAAATGAGATGAAGGTTTGGGGCAAGCAGCAGATAGGAGGATCAGATAGCAGGCTCAGAGGGGGTTGCATAGGGAAGTCAGGGACAAAGAGGGTGAGGAGAGAGAAAGGCTGGGGGTCACTGGGAGGTCACAGGTGCCAATTCACACTGAGCCCACATATGGGCTTCCTGCAGGTCTTAGAAACACTGCATGAGTCACACAGCTCTTAGGAGATGAAGCAGAGAACTCAAGTTTTCCGATTATAAATCCTGTTTCTTTGACATTGGGCCACTTGGGGACTAGGAGGATGGAAGTAAAATATCAAAATGCTGACAATTGTGGATTGAGGGCTACCCCACATGGCAGAGGGCATCAAAGGGAGGCAGGGTGGAGGCTTATTTGTCCCACAGACATCTGACCTGGTCTGGAGGTCTAGGAGAGGAGAAATGGTGCAGAGGGGTCATGACAGAAGCCTCTCAGTGGAAAGTGAGAAGGCATCCTTTTTCTTCTGAGATTAGAGAGGAGACACAGAAGCTTCTGGTGGAGAGGAGGGAAGTTAGAGCAGTTCCTGTTGAAAGAGCCCAAGAGTGAGCCTACACTAAGAAGGAGGCTGGGAAGACCTGGGAACCCTGGGCTGGACCGGAAGCCAACTGAGCAGCCATAGGCCCCCCACTAAGGCTGGAGAGAAGCAGGGTAGGCTACAGCCACATCTTTGAGGATCTGGGAGACTGGGTGGATGGGGTAGGGGAAGCAGATGAAAATGGGTCTTGCGGCTCGGCGCCTGTGGCTCAATTGGCTAAGGCGCCAGCCACGTACGCCTAAGGTGGCAGGTTTGAATCCCCAGCCTGGACCCGCCAAGCAACCAAAAAATGGCCGGGCGTTGTGGCGGGCGCCTGTGGTCCCAGCTACTTGGGAGGCAGAGGCAGGAGACTCGCTTGAGCCCAGGAGTTGGAGGTTGCTATGAGCTGTGATGCCATTGGCACTCTACCCAGGGGGATAGCTTGAGGCTCCGTCTCAAAAAAAAAAAAAAGAATTACCTCTTTAAAGATGTTCTGTTACTATTTCTCTGTTAAGCACAATATCCTTTTGTAACATAAATAGCCCACCCTGTAACACAGTGGTTTTCAACCTTCCTAATGCCACAACCCTTTAATATAGTTAAAAGTGGTCACAACCCACAGGTTGAGAAAGAGTGCTCTAACAAAACTGGATTTAAAAAAAAAAAAAACTAGCAATATAACAAGTTAATGATTATTGTAGTAGTTACCATCTTATAAAATTTGGAAACTTTTTTTTTTTTTCCAGACGGAGCCTCAAGCTATCCCCTTGGGTAGAGTGCCATGGCATCACAGCTCATAGCAACCTCCAACTCCTAGGCTCAAGAGAGTCTCCTGCCTCCGCCTCCCAAGTAGCTGGGACCACAGGTGTCCGCCACAATGCCTGGCCATTTTTTGGTTGCAGCCATCATTGTTGTTTGGCGGGCTGGGCTGGGGATTCGAACCTGCCACCTTAGGTGTATGTGGCTGGCGCCTTAGCCGATTGAGCCACAGGCGCCGAGCCAAAATTTGGAAACTTCTTATAGAGAGATTTAACCAGGAATAACTATTTAAAATGTCTCCAAATAATTTATATAACTGAATTAATTTAGTTAAATTGACATGAGTCTGTTCAGCCTTTGACATTTAACATCAAACAAATTATGAAACAAAAAAGTTTGTTTTTTCTTTTCTATTTTCTGGGGTTTTAAATTTTATTTTTATCCCATTTCTTTATATTTACCTCTCCTGAAGTACTTTTAGCTTTTGAAAAAAAGCGAAATAAGGTTTTTGATTAGCAGGACAAAGAAAGTTGTGTTAAGGATTAAGTATCTCTGAGCACTTAAGCAGCATCTTTTATCTTATAAACACTTAATAAATTTTAGCTGGTAATGTTATTGGTAAATCCATTCTAGACTGAATATAATAGATATTCTATCTCTTTTTAGAAAGCATGTTTACCTTTTTCTGAACAGCTAGTTACTTTAACATTGTTTGTTTCTTGCTTTGATTTTCCTACATGTGGCAAACAAGTGATTGTAAATACTGCAAGCATTAGTTTGATTACTAGGCAAGAATATTTTGGTTTGAAAAGCTAATTATCATATATATATTTCCTGTCCCCTCCTTTTCCCTCCCCTGCCCTTCTCTCTTCTTTCTGTTTGAGACAAGGTCTTGCTCTGTCACCAGGGATAGAGTCCAGTGATATCATCATAGCTCACTGTAATCTCTGACTCCTAAATTCAAGCTGTCCTTCTGCTTCAGCCTTCCAAGTAGCTGGGACTATAGGCATGTACTACCACGCCCATCTTCTTTCTCTCTTGAATGCAGGATCACAGGAAGATATCAAACAGCAAATAGTTTTCTATGTATGTGGCAACTTCACTTAGTTAAAAACAACTACCCTGAGCATTAAGTTAAAAGATTCTGAGGCTGCATCCTAGCTCAGTGGGAAGGAATTGCATGACACTAATTATTGCTATGAAATAAGAGTGAGAATGATATCATAAGTATAATATATTTACTTTCTCTGGTCTATACTTAGTACCCAGAGCCTCATGTGATCTGTTTATAAATGCTTAGGCAGATATATAGATAATTAGGTATTGGTTCTAAGTTAGTTTGGTACTATTGTTACTCAGAGAACATGCACAGTTGAAATAGGGCTATCATAAGCATCACTATATTTGGGTGGTCTGGTCCTTAGCTCTACAGAATCAGAAATTCAATTATTACTGTGTTCATAGATTATGAGACTCTAGGGAACCTATTGATATTGGAAAAAACTGTAACAACTAATAAATAAGAATCAGAATAATGGCTTATTGGTGTGCAACAGGAAAAATAATCATCCTATACTTCGGATATAGCTCTCTTTCAGTATCTGTGGGAAATTGGTTCCAGGACTGCCACAAATATCAAAATTCATGAATACTCAAGTCCCTTATATAAAATCATATAGTGTTCTCATATAACACATGCACATCCTCCTGTATACTTACATCATCTCTAGATTTCTAATGATAATACAAGCTAAACACTATGCAGATAGTTGTTAGACTGTATTGTTTAGTGAATAATGACAAGAGAAGAAGTCTGTACATGTTCAGCACGATACAACCATTCACTTTTTTCCCTCTCAAATATTTGCAATTTGCGGTTGGTTGGAATCTACAGATGCAAAACCCACAAGTACAGAGAGCCAACTATTTTTATGTTAATAGATAACTAACTAGAAAAAAAAAATACATCTACCCATAAAGTAAGTGAATAAAAAAGCTTTTCTGCCTAGGCCTAGACAGGTAGGTAGAAAAAAATCTTCCCTAAAAATTTATAATACAGATCTTCCCTCATATGAATTTGACATATTAACGGATGGTCTAGGAACTCCTAAGCCAAGTAAGAAACATACAGACTTGTTCCTCATGTACTTGGAAAATGTAAGCATAAAACCCTCTGGAGAGAAGCATTCCTAGCCCAGACTACACTAGATTTCCTCAGATTAAGCCCTGAACTCACAATCTAGAATTATAAAACACACAAGAAATAGCTACCAAGAGAAAAAGTCTGAAGACAAAAGGAATAGGAGGATTATACATGTAAGAACTTTAAATAATAGATTTGAAGGTAGAGACTATAAAGTCCCGGGGTCCTCAAACTTTTTAAACAGGGGGCC
Organism: Galagoides demidoff; assembly: GCA_963574575.1. Classification (NCBI taxonomy): domain Eukaryota; kingdom Metazoa; phylum Chordata; class Mammalia; order Primates; family Galagidae; genus Galagoides; species Galagoides demidoff. The sequence goes on along the minus strand of CAUYQV010094155.1, from coordinate 759 downwards.
AGTTCACTGTCCTTCAGACCATTGGAGGGCCGGACTATCCTGAGATGAGTCGACTGCTAAGCAGAACAGGCAGCTGTGGCAAAAACACCCAGCGGGCCGGATAAATGTCCTAGGTGGGCTGCATGTGGCCCACAGGCCGTAGTTTGAGGATGCCTAATACAGTCTATACATTTAAATGATTAATAAATCTTTATACCTGAGGTACCATGCACATAGGCACATGAAAAAGATGCTTATTGAAATTAAAAATTCATGGAGAATTGAGGATTAGACCCAGATGAAGAGAGAAAAAGTCAACTGGATCCAGAATGTGAGAAAATTAGCATAAAAGGAATAAGGATTAAGGATTTGTGAAATATGGAAAGGTTAGGAAATATGACAAGTGGGTTGATTGTTCAACATATGTCTCACAAGATTTTCTAGAGCAGAGAAGAGGCTATTGAAGAGATAATGGATAAAAATTTTTCAAAAATGATGAAATAGGGCTCAGCGCCTGTGGCTCAATTGGCTAAGGCGCCAGCCACGTACACCTAAGGTGGCAGGTTCAAATCCCCAGCCCTGGCCCGCCAAACAACAATGATGGCTGCAACCAAAAAAAAAAAAAAATGGCTGGGCGTTGTGGCGAGAGCCTGTGGTCCTAGCTACTTGGGAGGCGGAGGCAGGAGACTCGCTTGAGCCCAGGAGTTGGAGGTTGCTATGAGCTGTGATGCCATGGCACTCTACCCAGGGGGATAGCTTAAGGCTCTGTCTCAAAAAAAA
>CAUYQV010094152.1:0-34920 GCA_963574575.1 Galagoides demidoff | reverse complement strand
ACATAGCTATTGCCATACTGGACCAGAAGTAACAAGACAATAACTACATTTTACATTTGCTCACCACTCCACAATCTATAAATATCTCATTTAATCCTCACATTAACCCTACAAGATGAACATGACATGTTATTTTTTTTTTGAGACAGAGTCTCACTTTATCACCCTCAGTAGAGTGCCATGGCATCATAGCTCATAGCAACCGCAAACTCTTAGGCTTAACCGATTCTCTTGCCTCAGCCTCCCAAGTGTCTAGGACTATAGGCGCTCACCACAATGCCCAGCTATTTTTTTTTTAGGTTGCAGTTGTCATTGTTGTTTGACAGGCCTGGGCTGGGTTCGAACCCACCAGCTTCGGTGTATGTGGCTGACACCCTAGCTGTTTGAGCTATAGGCACTGAGCCACGACACGTTATCATTATCCCAGTTACAGAAGAGGAAACTAGAGCCTCTTGCCTGCTTTCTGCTTGCTGGACTCATGGGTCTCACTATTTCCATAAGATCTTCAAGCCTTTCTCTGGCCCTCTCCCTGGAGAGAGAGAAGGATGTACCCATTCTACCAGTCTCCCTATACTAGTACATTAGTATTGCCAGTACACGAATGCCTGAGGCTGAGCTGAAGATTCTAGGTCCAAGGATGTGAAGGTGACCACAGTTCTAAACACCACCTTGTTCTGTCCCCTAGGAGAATGTAACTGCCCTGGACATGTGTGTCTGCCTCCATCTCAATTCCCAGATCACTCTGGGAATGGCAGGAATGTCAGGGTGACGTCAATGGTGACATTCGAAGTCACAGTCACTGAGCCAGACAACAGCACAGGGTAGGGGGGGCTGTCAGCTGCTGTGGAGGGTGGGGCAAGAGGAACAGCCTTTCTTCTGTGGCTTAAGTGTGTGTGCTCACAAGTGCACGTGTAATGCTGGATGCCTCTCTGAGAGTGAGAACACAGGTGTGAGCATCTGTGTGAGTCTGTGCCTACTATCTATCTGGGCATTCTCATCCTCAGTTCTCACCCAGAGGTCCCTAGACAAAACTGGAAAGACTTGGATCTTCTCCTCCAACAAGATGTGTTGCCCATAATTCCCTGAGCCTACATCTCTGCTGACCTTTAATGCCAAGTACTGCCACAGACAACAAAATCCTGGGGCTTTTTTAAAAAACCTCTGCCTCTTTATCCAGTTCAGGTCCTGGAATTTTGCTCTCTTCTAATCTAGGTCCTTTCTGGTCCTTGGGCCCTAGGGCTCCTGGGGCCCCTGAACAGGCAGACTTCCCCACCCCAGCAAGGGCTGGCTGCACTCACCGACAGGGCTGGGGCAGGCGCCGTTAGCACTGGTCAGCTCTCCCCCCAGCATGGCCCCTGAAGGAGAAACAGAACCATGACAATTGATGGCCTATCCCCTTCCAAAGTAAGTACTGGGGACTGAACAGGAACAGGAAGAGGGGACCCAGGAGAAGTAACCACATGAATGAAGGTTGTTGTGGTGGGTGAAGAGTTATATGCCCTGTTGAAAATGGAATCCCAGATTGGGCGTGGTGGCTCACACCTGTAATCTTAGCACTCTGGGAGGCCGAGGTGGGTGGACTGCCTGAGCTCAGGAGTTCAAGACCAGCCTGAGCAAGAGCAAGATTCCATCTCTAAAAAAAAAAAAAAAATGCCAGGCTAGCAGGGCATGTGGTGGGCGTCTGTAGTTCCAGCTACTTAGGAGGTTGAGGCAAGAGAATCGCCCAAACCCAGGAGTTGGAGGTTGCTGTGAGCTGTGTGACGCCAAGGTACTCTACCAAGGGTGACAGAGTATAACTCTGTCTCTAAAGAAAAGAAAAAAAATTGCCAGGCGTGCGGCACCTGTGGCTCAAAGGAGTAGGGTGCCAGTCCCATATACCGGAGGTGGAAGGTTCAAACCCAGCTCCAGCCAAAATCTGCAAAAAAATAAAAAAAAAATTGCCAGGCATTGTGGTGGGGTCCTATAGTCCCAGCTACTCGGGAGGCTTAGGCAAGAGGATCACTTGAGCCTAAGAGTTTAAGGTTGCTGTGAGCTATGATGCCATGGCAGAGTCTCAAAAAAAAGGAATCCCAAAGTTTCCGTTACACCTTATTCCCACATCATCCACCACCTACCAGCCTACTCACCTGCACTAGCTGGCCGCTGGGGCAGGCCAGGAGACACACTGTTCCTCTGTAGTGCTGGCTGTTGGGGTGACAGGAGCCGTGGGTCTGTGAGGGATGATGTCACCAGGGAAGGGGTGACCAGGGAGCCACTAGGATTGCTGAACTGCAGTGAGCTCTGATTTGACACGGGCACCGTGACAGGCATGGCAAAGTTGGGGGCTGGGACAGCTGACTAGACAGAAAGATGAAGAGGCAGTGTCAGGACAGGCCAACCCCTTACCCTGAGCCCACTTTGCCTGGGGAGCAGGCAAGGGTTTTCTATTTCTGGGCTATGCATCCTGGGACCAGCAGTTTGAGTCCTTGCCCTGGGCCCTCTTGGAGTCCTGCCTGCCACTCCCGGCAGGGAAGAGCTTTGGGGTCCAGTTCTGCCTGGAGAATGAGAGCAAGGCTCTGCCCCTGCAGACAGGACCAGGGACACCCCTAGTGGAGGCAGGTTAGTCCTCAGCCAGGCAAGACACACTGGGGCAGGTTAGAGGCCCTGAGTATAGACCCAGTCCACACACACAAGGCTGCTAAGGCCAGCTCCATGGGCTGGGACAGACTGGGCTCACAGCAGTCTCTTATCCACCAGCCAACTACAGGCAGAGTCCTGCCACTTCCTTAACAGTGCCAAAAGCCTTTGGCTGGTGCATCAGAGGCCAAGGAGGCCTCTCCCCAAAAAGACATCTGGGCAAAGGGCACATTCTGCTTTCCTGTCCTCTAAGGATCTTGTGTTGTCTACACACTCTTACTGGTAAGAAGCACACTCCAGGCCTTTCTGGCTTATGTTCCACCCAAGACAAGTCTCGGCAAGGGTCACAGACTTATTGTGACCAAGGTCAGAGGTTTCTCAGTGGTCACTAACAGCCCCAACATGGCTCAGAGCAGAACACCCATCAGAGGCAGCCGATGGCTGGGGCAGGGCGCAAAGCCACACCATGCAGGCGGGGCTCTCCTCCCCGCAACTACTCACGGCCAGTCTATAACTCTGCATCATTTTATCAAACTCCTCGTCTATCTTTTTATATTTCTCCTCCGTCTGGGGGGTCAGGGCAAACACCTCGTCCACCTCGGGGCTCTCACATTCCCTGTGCTTCTTGTGCAGCGCCTAGGGGGAGGGGTGGTGGCAACAGAGATGAGTAGGGCTCACCCCATAGCGCCGGAAGAGCCCGTCCAGCTCCTCGCTGGCGCGCCGGTACTTGTCCTCCAGCAGGGGGCTCTGCTCCAGTGAGTCCTCCCCGTCGGGCTCTGGGCTGTCGCAGCCGTTGAAGCCCTTCTTCCTCAGGGTCTGTAACCGCACTGCATGTCAGGCCAGGGCCCCGCCACCTCCCCCAGCTCCTTCCAGCCCTCCCCGCTGATAGTGAAAGCACAGCCCTGGGCACCCTGCAGAGATCTGCTTAACAAGGGGGACTCAAGGAGAGTGCACCTTGAATGGACACATTACTTCACTGCAGGTGGGGAGGAGGCTCCACAGGGATGGGCTAAGCCTGGGCGGAAGTTAGGGAGGTTTTCCATCCCAATCCCTAGGCTGTACTGAGGAGAAATGGGGTTGAGAGAGAAGGACCTGGAGACAGACACAGGAATGATACAGAAAAGTACAGCGGGATGCTGTGGAAGCTCCCTGGTAGGTCTGTAGTAGAGCCCAAAGCTGTCCTCAGCATGCTCAAAATATTCTGACAGACACTTGCTTTGTCTTTAAAATGAACATTAAGTTTTACATTCTAATCTAGAGTAAGTATTTTCTCTAACATAAAAGCAAGCAGGTTTAGCTTGGTGCCCGTAACTCAGTGGTTAGGGTGCCAACCACATACCCTGGGGCTGGCGGGTACGAACCTGGCCCAGGCCTTGCTAAACAACGACAACTACAACAACAAAAAAATAACCAGGCATTGTGGTCATCTGGGTAGTCCCAGCTACTTGGAAGGCAGAGGCAAGAGAATCACTTAAGCCTTAGAGTTTGAGGTTGCTGTGAGCTGTGATGCCACAGTACTCTACTGAGGGCAACATAGTGGGACTGTCTTTAAAAAAAAAAGTAGACCAGGTGTTGTGGCTCATACATGTAATCCCAGCATTCTGGGAGGCCAAAATGGGAGGATGGCCTGAGCTCAGGAATTCGAGACCAGCCTGAGCAAGAGTGAGACCATGTCTCTACTAAAAATAGAAATATTAGCCAGGCCCAGGTATTGTGGCAGGTGCCTGTCATCCTAGCTACTCAGGAGAGGAGGCTGAAGCAGAAATCTTGCTCAAACCCAAAAGTTTGAGGTTACTGTGAGATGCATGTCCAGGGCACTCTACCCAGGGAAACAGAGCAAGACTCTATCTCTAAAAAAAGAGACTTTCATCTAAATCTCTGACCAGGCCTATGGCTTCCCAGCACCCTCTTAATTACTCCAAGTTCTGTACTCCCCAGGTAAACACACCTCAGTGTGAGAAGCAGGAATGTTCAATCCATACAGTGCCCTTCAAAGCAGGCACTGGGCCCATTTTGCAGAGGTGGACACCAAGGTGCAGGGAGCCCAAAGGCCAAAGCTCCGGGAGGCCAACGCATCTGCCCAAGGCCATGTAACCAGGAAAGGCTAGAGCTAAATTCCAAACCCCATGCCTTCAACAGTTCACAATGCCAGCTCCCTTTAGAACTACAGACCCACAAAGGAACAGAGACAAAGCAGGAGAGATGGAAACAAAAAGACAAATAAGGGGAGAGGCAGATGCAGCAGCAGACCAAAAGATAGGAACAAGGTGGAAAGACATAAACAGAAAGAGTAAGAGAGAAGATGGAGTAGAAAGAGGTCATGCCATGCCTGACAGATACAGAAACATACTCTCGGGGAGGGCTGGGGGTGGGCTTGGTGGGTCAATTTGCCTGTATGCAACCTGGCTTCCTCCTCAGACCCAGGCTTTGCATGAGAAGAAGTGGTTGTGTGTGCACAGGGGGCTGCAGGAGGCCAGGCACATCAAGTGTGTGCAGGGGCAAGTATGGGTGTGGGTGGAGCTGGGTGCGGGCCCACCTCGATGATGTCAGCATTGGTACGGCTTTCATGCGGCTCGTTGTACTCCGTGTACTTGAGCAGCACCTTGTCCATGTCCGTGCTCGCATACTGGAACAGCTTGTTGGAGTGGTTGAAGATGATGAGCGCGATCTCGCAGTCACACAGCACGCTCAGCTCATAAGCCTTCTTCATCAGCCCAAACTTCCGCTTGGTGAACGTCACCTGCAGGAAGGCAGCAGGTGGCCGAGTCTGGCTCAGTCAAGGTGTGCCCAGGAATCCCAGCCTACAGGCAGCCAGACAGCCCCTATCTCCAGGAGTCCCCATTCCCAGGGTGACAGCCCCTGCTCTCAGGAGTCCCTGGTCTGGGGAAGGAGCAGGCTACCACTGCTCCACCAACACATGGCCAGGACACTGAAGGGAGAGAATTCAGATGGACATACCTCTACACCTCCATGCTGAGGGCAGTGAAGAGGTCAATAGAGAAGAGTAGAGGGCTTCCTAAGGTCAAAGAGGGGAAGGAGGCCGGGTGCAGTGGCTCATGCCTGTAATCTCAGCACTTGAGAGGCCAAGGAAGGTGGATTGCCTGACCTCACAGATTCGAGACCAGCCTGAACCAGAGCCAGACCTCGTCTCTAAAACTAGCCAAGCATTGTGGCAGGTGCCTATTGTCCTAGCTACTTCGGAGGCTGAGGCAAGAGAATTGCTTAAGCTCAAGAGTTAGAAGTTGCTGTGAGCTATGACACCGGGGCACTCTACCAGGGGTGACAAAGTGAGACTCTGTCTCAAAAGGAAAAAAAAAAAAGAGGGCAAGGAATCATTTAGGGGCAAGGGAGTGCCTCTGTGTGGCCCAAGGCTTGAGTGTGGGACACAGCCCACCTGGTTGCAGCAACAGATGAGGCTCTGAGTTCTGGGACACAATGCTGCAAGAAAGTGGGGGCTCCTCTTCTCCCAACCTTAGTCCTTCCCCCTCTCTAAAAGCTGCTAGAGTCCCCCTCTCCAAGGAAACCCTCCTAGAGTGCCTCGGAGTGGATACAGAGGCCAGCTCTCCACCCTAGCCTACTCCATGTACTTCTAGGATTTACTCACCTGCCGGTTCCGTTCATCAGTGATTCGCTGGATCTGAATCTTTTTCCTCCCCATCTTCTCCGGGGGACCTCACTGCTGGAGAGAGGGACTTGCCGGGCTGTGGGTCTCGGCACACCTCACACTGTGCTCATTAACAGTCTGGGACTGGCGCTCAGTTCATGGTCTGCAAGACATCTGCACACAGCCTCCTGGAAGGGTGCATCATAAAAGGACCCTAAGCATCAGCTTGCTTCTTGGTCTCATTTCTTCAGCCCATGGGCCAGGCTCATAGCACCCCTGGGGAGGGTGGCAGTGTCTGACCCCCACCCTCAAAATGAGGCAGCACTGTCTCCATGCCACAGCCAGGCACACACTGGGCCTCATACCAGGGCCCAGGACTCCGCCCGGACTCTCTCTGCAGTCACTGCTGCCCTTAGCTTCTAGGTCAGACAGAGTACATTGATCTCCTGGGCTGGGTCTTAGAAAATGCCCCATGCTCCTTTCTTCCCAGGGCCTGCTCAAAGCAGAGACACTAGAGTTCTCTAGCTGCCTCTGGCCTGGAGAGGTGGTTCCCATCCCGGAGCCCTGCAGAGCCGGCTACATGCACACTTGCCAGTCGGCAGGCAGCAAGTATGGCACACCTGGCACCAGAATGGGTGTCTCTGCTGCCCTAGCTCAGAAACATCAGAGCAGGTCTGGAGCAGTGGTCCTTACATTCAACTCACCAGGCCCTGGGACTGGGGATCCAAAAGCCCCACCTCCCCTTCCATAAGACCCTCCACACCCACCTGTTTTTACTCAGTGGGCCTCAGCTTCTGGTTTTTGTTTGAAGAAAGGGTTTTGTTGCTTAAAACAAACACATACACCATTCCCTTAGACTAGAGGATGGCAAATTTGGGGCCAGATAGCAAATATTTCAGGCCTTGCAGACCATAAAGTTTCTGTTGTTACCACCCAACTCTGCCACTGTATCATGAAAGCAGCTGACAACAACATGCAATGGAGCATGGGCAAAGCTGTGACCTGATAAATCTGTATTTACAAAAACAGGCATAGACCAGATTCAGCCCAAAGGTCAGAGTTTGCCGACTCCTACTCTAGTCTACAAGCAGCACTTCCTAATCTGCCATCAAGGCACACAGAGAAAATACAGGGCCTAATGACGTATGGGTGAGGCCATTGGCAGCCAGGGGATGCAGGCCCAGGCAGAGAAATCATCATTCAGTACACATGGAACTATATGGCCCGCTGGTCAACAGTTCCAATTCCAGAGGCAGGATAGGGTGCAGAGTCCTGTCCTGCCCAACTGTGAGGAGCACCAGGGGATAAAGGGGCATAGGGAGGCAGCACAGCCAGAGCTGGGAGATAGACAAACAGGACAGCCTTAGAACCCCTCCAGCTGTTATCCAGGGAGTCTCTGGTCAAAGAATGGCAGTGAGCATGGGGCCTGTGCTCTCTAAAGCCACTCTATTTGAGGCCTAGGAAGGGATGGAGAAGCCAGAGAAGGCCAGTCTTCCCCTTGACAGTACCCCACCTAAGACTCCAGTGCAGAGTCCACGGAGATGGGCTCTGTGGACTGACCCTCCAATCTGGGCAGAGGAGTTAGTGAGGCGTTTGATGACAGAGAACTACCCTGACCCCTGGCTCCAGCCAGTGGAGCACAGCTGAGTCCCTTGAGCCTTGCCACTGGACATGGCCTCTAAGGTACCACAGCAGATGCCCATATTTAGCCTTAGCATCTTGACCACAGAGGGAAGGGAGAGAAGAAAGAGGGAGTACCTGTGGACAAGGCAAGGAACAGGACTACCCCTCAGGTCTGCTGGAAAAAGAGCCTCCCTCCCTGGGCAGCTATGGAAGACAAGGCCAAGGCCACTCTCTCCCGCCTTATAGGACCCCACACACTCCTCTCCACTTCCTCCTCAAGGTTCTCCAAGAGCCTTGGGCCTCCTACGGTCCCCCTGAAGATGCCCCAGGACAACACCAACAACAACCTGGTGTGCCCTGAGTGGCCCCAAACCAGCTCCAGCTGCCTGCGACCCCAATCCCTACTGAATTCCCATTGCCAAGGTTCTAACCCAAAGGTTTCTGTCTGCCCTGTCCCCCAGAGCAATCTGAGGACTACGCAGCAGTGTGGGCCTTGGCAGGGAAGGTGAGGCGGGAACACAGGGCTGGGGCGCTATGAAGGACTGGCTTCTTTCAAATGATCTTCTCCCACAGCCTTGGAGATCCCCCACTCTGGCCTGGTAGCTCCTGCACTGCTGAGGCATCCACCCCCCTCCCCGCTTACTGCCTCCCCAATACCTTTTGTTCCTAAGCTCCTTCTTGCTGAGATGTAACCTCTGTAAGCTTATGACCAATGCTGCTGTCTCTTCCCTCAAGTTAGGAGACAACCTCTCTTTGTTCTCATAACCCTCAGAAAAGTCATCTTATAATCTTTCTAATCACAATTGTAAATAATTATAATGCCATGCTTCCGTTTAATGCCTGGCTCCCCTAATAAGGTTGAAGTTTCATGAGGGCAGGAACCATAGCTGTCTTTTACACTACTGGATCTCCTCTAAGAAGGAGCTCAGGAAATATCTATTTAAAGGTCCATTGCTGTGACCCTGTGAAAAGTCCTTCTTGCAGTCTAACCTCTTGTCAGTCCTGCTGCAGTACTAGTTCCTCTCTCTTCCTGTGAAGCTAGAACACTTCTGCTGGTCCTGAAGGCTGTCCATTTGGACACCACCCACTCTCTAAATATCCTTGCCACCCCATTCCTCAACCTTCCCCAACCTTCAGGTCGGCTGGTGCTGAGGGTGAGACTCTAAAGTCTTCTAAGGAGCAGCCCTGAGCACATGGAGATGGAGAGGATGGGGTTGCTTAGGCAACTGTCGCCTGGCAACCAGCTCCCTGGCTGATCTCCTACACCCCCCACCCCCGCCTCATGCTGGGGGAGCTAGGATGCGAGAGGGATCAGGGCTGAGAAGGCAGGGAAGTCGTAGAGACCCACTGAGCATCCCCTAATAGAGACATATCAGGGTTAAAAATACCAGTCCCCATCCATCCTAGCTCCCCGCCAAGGTAGCCCAAAGCACTTTCTATAAGTCCATGCTTCCCAGGGCCTCCCACCTCTGTGCCAACACTGCAGAGGAAGAGACCCTGCCTTGGGTAGTTCTTCGTCCTACTCCATCATAAACCCCTCTACAAAGCAGGCTCAGTCTGGACTAACCTCTTTGCTTCTGCTTTCCATTCCAAATTGTTGCAGGGTCTTTGAAAGCCCTGGGGCAAGAACATCAAGGCAACCCTGACTTTGGGAGAAAGGGTGGCTGGGGCCCAGGAGGGCACAAAGAACCCTAAGCTGACCCCATCCAAAGTGTGAAGGCCTGTCCTGTCCAAGCTTCCCTCCTACCCAATTAGGGAGATTTTAATGAACACCTGGACCTCCTTAATTAGCCCTCTGCCTTATTACCTAACCAAATGCCAGCAGGCCTGGGCATCTGTTCTCCAGATGTGAATCTCTCCTCCCTAGCCTTGCCTGGCCCCATTCTTCTTCTTTCTGGCCACTTATTCCTCCAGGAAGCTCTCTAGGATACCCTGGTCCTTGGCTGCTTCCCTTCTAACCTCCACTCTGCCTGGTGCCTGGAGCCCAAAGCTTGGCAGGTCTTGGGCTGCCCAACAGGGAGCTGGCCAAGACAGCCTTCCCCTCTGATGGTCCCAGGACTGCTCAGGTCATAGATATGACTCTTTGTGCTGGCAGCATCTGTGTCATCAAGAGTAACCCTTCAAAGGCTCTGCTGCTTGTTTCTGATGCCCATAGAACCATGGACAGGGCAGGGCTGGGCAGGGTGGATCTCTTAGGTGGTAGGGTGGAGGCGAGCGGAGGCAGGGCCCCCCTGATGGAGACAGGAGAAGCAAAGTGAGGGCAGGAAGGGGCAGTTAGGCTGGCCACAAGAAAGCAGGTGCAGGGCCCCCTATGGAGAAGAGTGGTTGAGAAGCCTTTGCAAATGGAGAGCAGGGAGGACACAGCACAGGAGGCCTCTCTGAAAACAACCTCAGCCAGAAGGGAGAGCTAAGGGGATAGAGACTGTGGAACCCGACATTTAGCCATTTTTCCAAGGGGGGGGGGCGCTACAGACCCAACTGGAACCTGCAGGTTGCAAATGAGGTACAAATGACATGCAAAACGTACCCTAAAGGGGGATGGTTTGGAGGGGGCAGGGGAGAAGAAACAGGCCTCTGCCTCCCTCCAGGGTCACACCTCTTGGTACCTGAGCAATATTCAAACCATTCTCAGGTTTCAGAATGATGCTATCTCAGTTCCTGTGTGAGGGTGGCCTGGGGCCCAGGGTGAGGGGTGAGCGGTCAGGGCAGCCTCCCTGGAACTGCAGCTGCAGCAGAGCTGTGTGTATGGGGGGGGGGGGGCGCTGGTCCCTCCTGGGGTATAGGACAAGCCCTTCAATGGCCCCCTCCAGCTCCTACCTCCACAACTTTCCACTCATACCCACCCCTATCCCAGCACCCTGAGGCTCAGAGGAAAGACAGGACATCTGCTTCCAGAGCTCTCCCACCAGCCCAGGTCAAAATGGAGCAGATGCTCAGAGAGGCTGAGGGAGTGGCCCTGTGTCACAGAGCCCTGGGCTTCAACCTGCTCTTCAGCAAGTGAGAGAGGGAGCACTCATTAGGCAGCCCTTCATCCCTCCCTCCCAGGCTGCTCCAGGCTGCAGGCTGTGGACTGGAGGGGAAGGTAGGAGGCGCTGGAGACAGCTGTCATCCCTCCTCCCGCCCCTTCCCCGTGGCTGGGCTGCAGGGCATGAAATAAGCAGCAGGCGCTGGGGGAGGGGGTGACAATCCAATCCACCTGTCACCCCCACAGTCAGGCGGCCTCAAGCAGCCTGCTCAGTAATGAGAGAGGAGGCGTGGGTGAGACAGACACAGAGGAGGGTGGCAGAGGGGGACAGACACACAGACAGAGAAAAAGAGGCAGGGAGGTCAGAAGGCAAAGTGCAGGGTAGAGGCAGACAGGGGAGTGGGAGATCAACAGGGACAAAGAGTCAGATGGCAGCAGGTGGAAGGAGACCCAGAGACAGGGTCAGCAACTGCTCACAGGATTCTAACTCAGCTGGTGCTAGGGGACAATTTGACAGGACACCACCCCTGCCTTCTGAGAACTTGCAGTCCAGCCAACAGATGAGGGAGGGGCAGGTCCCACCCAGGGAGATGGCAGGAGAGGCAAGGGGCCCTTGGGGGCCTGGACCAGGCCCAGGGACGGCTTCAGAAGGAGTACCTCAATGCGGGTGGCTCTGGGCTCTGGCACTCTCTCAAGGGCAGGCAAGCTGTGTGAGGGCAAGGGGCAGCATCGAGAACCAGGCTACCCAGCTCAATCCGTCTTGCCTCCACTCCCATCCTATGCCCAGGGCACACAACCTTCCTTGCCATTCTTTTTTCTCTGCACCTCAGGCCTGGACCTCTCCCCTCAAAGCACACACGCTGAGCAGCTCTGGGAGACTCTGTGGGAGGTGAACCTGATGACACCCCTAACACTCAGGCAGAGGGTCCAAAGACATATTTCTGTGGTCCATCCTTCCTTCACCAAGGAGGTGGGAGCCGTACTCCTCTGAAGTCTGAGCCAAATCAGAGCCCATTGCCTCCCTTTCCCAATTGTCCCTCTCCTCATCCCACATGCAGCCAATTCTCACAGCCCTCCTGCAGGGCCTGCTCCCCACCCCACTCTGGTCTCCCTCTTAGACTCCATTCTCTCTGCCCCTCTGTATCTCCGCCCTTCTATGGCAGCCTCTTTTCTTCACCCCCAACTGCTTCTAGTGTCTGATCTCAAAGGTAGGGCCCCAATCCCAACCCTTCAAAGTTCTGTCTGGCAAGCTCACTACTCAAATCCCTAGTTCCCACCATCTTCCCCTCCCTGGGGACTCCCCTCCCCCAGTCCAGCAGCCTCAGGGCTGGGCAGGGTCTATTTTTAGCCTGGGCACTGAGCTAATTTTAACTCACCAACAGGGGACCTGGGGGCGGGTTGGCGGGCTGGGGAGGGCAGTCCAGGAAAGCTGGGCCTGGAGCAGAAGTAGTCTTAGGTCCCAGGCACCCCAGGAATCCCAGTGGGGGGCTGGCACTACAGCCTCAGCTAAAGGGACAGAAACTGACTTGCCAAGGCTAGCACCCATGTGAAGAGTAGGGCTGGGAGTCCTCCCTCAGCTTCCACTGGACAACTTTCCGGTGCCCTACCCTAGGTGTTCTACCCTTTTCTCCCTGGCAAATCTCCTGGGATGGGGTCATCCTGTTCTCTGCAGTGAGGGTCTGTCTCCTGAGCCTCCTCTACTTCTTCCCCACCCTCTTTGTCCTTCCTGTAGTCTAGCTCTCATCCTTCCTGCAGCAGCTGTGAGGCTGTCAGGCTCCCTAAGGAGGCAGCAGCCTGCCCCCCCCCCCACCGTCCCACCCCCATCAGCACCTCCCACCCAGCTCTGGCCGTCCCCCCACAGGCCACTAGGCTGGCTCCTAAGTAAACCCTGCCTCAAACTACTGCCTGCAGGCCACATGCAGCCATGCAGCCCGCCTAGGACATTTATCCAACCCGCTGGGTGTTTTTGCCCCCGCTGCCTGTCCTGCTTAGCAGTGTACTCGTCCAGGGGCCCGCAGTCCAGCCCTCCAATGATTTGAGGGACAGTGAACAGGGCCCCTGTTTTAAAAGTTTGAGAACCCCTGTCCTAGAGCTACCCTGACTGATCTCAGAAAGTACTTGGGGGAGAGAGGCAAAAGGAGACTGACTCCTAGTAGAAAAGTGGCAGATAAGGCAGGGCAACCAATAGCTCTGGCGAATAGGGGCCTCTAGACTGGGATTTTGGAGCCCTGGGTTCTAGTTCCTGCTCTGGCTCTAACTCAGTTAGTGTATGACCTTGAATAAGTCACTGTCACTGGCCAATGTTACCGTCAGCTGAGGACTAATGCTCAAGTGTCCTTCCAACCCAAACAACCTGTTCTTGTGTCTCTGGAGAGGCCCAAAAAGAAAGGAGGTTGTAACTGTGTGACTCCAAGGAGAGGTAACCAAAGATTACCTGCTTGGGTCCTTCAGCTTCCAGCTGGACAGGAAGGCAATGTGGGTGCCAGAAGAGAATAGGGATGGGCTGGTGAAGGACAAGTGCTTTCTAAATAGTACCTCCCAATGGATGACTAGCAAGTGACAAAGGTTCACAGTCAGCCTGGTCAAGTACCAGGTGGGGGACACAGGCCCTCATGGCAGAGGCTCAATCCCCTTACACATCTGGAATGCCTATCAGACCCAGGCTTGGGGCCTTGTGCTGCTGGTTACCAAACAGTGACTGACCCAAAGACACTGTCACAGTCACTGGTGGGGCCAGTTCTAGACCCCAAGCCCAAGCCTTGCTTCCTACTGTGCCCTAGCAGGCTGAGCAGCAATGACTCATCACCTCTCTTTTGCATGAGAATTTACATATGTCTGTGACCTTATTCCTTCAGACTCAACTTCCCACTCCAGGACCTAGGTACCCCTACCCAGGATGCCTAGGAACTTATGGACCCCAAATGGAGTTCTTGGCACTTCAGGCTGCTGTTTCCATATTTCTCCCTCAGAAAGCATCCTTGAATTTATAATTACCTTCAGTGATACAGTCTGGAGTGCTCAGTCCTCACTCTTGTTTAGGCAGGAATGCAGGTGAGGGTGAAATCACAGAAGGAATTTGGTAAGATTCATGGGGTACAGTATGATGTTTCTATCACTCACTGGGGGCTCCCTGGGAAAAGAATTCCAATCCCCTTCTTACTGCCAAACTTAGAGCAGCAGCAGTAGGGTGGAGGTGAGCTGCCTTTACTTTTATTTCTATCACCAATTCTAAAATCCACCCACAGAATGCAGAATGAGAAGGATGCCTTAGCACTGCAGGGAGGGTGGATATAAGACTCCAGAGTAAACTTCTCAGAGCTAAGTCCCAGGACTCAAAGTAGTCTTTGGGGCTCAAACTTGCTTTGTCAGAAGCCACCCAATGAAGCATGGCAGCTGGTGATACGTGGGAGGGCATGAGGCCCCAGCACTGTGCTCCAACCAATGGGAGCTGGAGACAAGCAATCTCCTGCCCACCTCGGAGTGTGACCTCCATCTGTCCAGTTACAGGAGCCACACTTCTGCCCATACCCTCTGAAACATGAAGCCCAGCTGTGTCTCTTATCTTGGGAAGTCATTCCTGCTACCTAACTGCCATCCTTTTCCACTACAGCCTAAGCCCATTTTGGTCATCTAGACAAAAGTGGTAGACAGGGGCCTCTGGCCATCAGAAGCCTCAGCTCAGGAGAGGTGGGAGCAGTTGGGACGGTTAGTGTGTCACCTTCCACCTCCCCACTCAACTTCCCTCTGGGGTCTCAGGAGACAGAAGTGAAAGTGGCAGCTGGGGCCTTGGGGGTGGGTCAGCTTGAGAGCCGTTGGGATAAGCCTAATGCCACCAGTGCTAGGTCTGGGTTGCCTGCCATTGCAGTGGGTGGGCTGATGGTTAGATCAAGGGAGGGACTTCCCATGGAAATGAGGACATGCAGTAATGATGAGCATGGGCACTTGTCCAAAGGAAGAGGAGGCTTAAGAGGAAAAAAATGGAGAGAGACAGGCAGTAGACAGTCTCAGAAGGGCGTTCTCCTCCAGGACAGTGGTTTGTCCCCTTGTTTAAAGAAGCCAGATCCTTTTTTCTCATCTGTAGAGCAGAAACAGGGCTCTTCTAGCTGAAACAGATGATGGGGGTCTGAGCCCTGACTGCCGGGGTGAGAGCACGAAAGTAGGGAACTGAGACCTCAGACTGGCCAGCACGAATTCTGAGGGAAGAGTTGGAAGGTAGAGGGTTCACCTATAATTACAACAGGGGGCCTGAAAGAGGCCAATCCAATCAGAGACAGCAAATCCTCCTAGAGACATCATGACCTCGAGAAGCCACCAAGGATTTAAAGAGGCCGCTGGGGCAATGGCTGGGTCTCCTTCTGACTGAAAGGACAGTCCTCTAAGCCCCTGGCAGAGGAGGGCGGGCACTGTGGCTGTGTGGGCCTGCTGAGGGGCCAGCCAGGCAGTTCTTATAGGATTAGCTTGCTGCTTTCAGGAAGGGTGGCAGCTAAGGCTAAGATGCCCAGCCAGATTGAGGGAGCCCAAAGGAAGAGGAGTAGGGAACAGTACCTGCACAAGGCTATGAAATACATGTCCCCATGAACCTGTGCCCCTCTCCAGTACCTGGCATCTCACCCTCAAGATAAGAATACTGTGTAAATTGGCTCAGTGCCTGCAGCACAGTGGTTATAGCGCTGGCCACATACACCAAGGCTGGTGGGTTCGAACCCAGCCTGGGCCAGCTAAACAACGACAACTGCAACAAAAAATAGCCAGGTGTTGTGGCAGTTCCCAGCTACTTGGGAGGCGGAGGTAAGAGAATCGCTTAAGCCCCAGAGTTTGAGGTTGCTGTGAGCTGTGACACTACAGCACTCCACCAAGGGCGACATAGTGAGACTCTGTCCCCACCACCACCAAAAAAAGAATACTGTGCAAAGACCCTGTGACTTTAGCCAGCAAAAATTATACCTACCAAGATTTCCCTGCCATTCCTATGATCTGGAGCTATCCCTCATCTGGGGAAGTCCTGCCTTTTGTCTACTCCTGACCTCTCTGCTGTACTTTACAACCAAGGCCCTAACCCCAGGAACAGGTGAGGAGCTGAGGGGCTCCTCTTTCTCCACCCTCCCAGCTCTCCAACCCAAGGCTGACAGGTGGGGTAGACAAGAAGGAGCAGCTGGGCCAGGACACCTGTCCCCACCCAGCCAGCAGGGGCCCCCAGGGCCTGCCATGGGGTACTCATAAGGGCAATCAGCACAGAACAGGCAGCTGTGAGGGCTGGGGAAAGGGGCTCAGAGGTCAGGGAGGTGGCAGATGTGTGAAGCACCCCATTAAAATTAGTCCATCCTCCTGGTCTACCCCCTCCATCATCCCTCACCAAGCACAGAACACATGTGCACCAAAAGGAAAAATCTGAGGTTTGAGGTCATCCTTCAGGCCCCCTGCTCCAACCCTTGCTTCTAGTTTATTTGATCCAGCTGGAGTAGGAAGACCCCCTGAGAATATACCAGGCCCTCCTGCCCTGGTGAGAACACACCATCCCACCGTTTCCACTTTAGGCTTGGGGCTGAGATCTCTTTTACTGTTTGTTCTCCCAAGCTTAGCACTAGGTATGTGCTAGTGAGGCTACAGAGGAGGAAGTCTTGAGGAGTGAGCATGAGGCCATACAGAACTGGTCATACTCATGGGGAGAAGAGTACAGAGGAAGGTTCTACCACGGGGAGAAAGGCTCAGGCCCCCCCCCCCCACCTTCCATCCCAGGGTCAAACTGAGCCCTGTGCATCAGTCCCTACCCTGGACACCAGAAGCGCTACCTACATAAGGCTATGCTGGGCAGCTGCCTTGGCAGGCAAGTCCTGGGCCCAGCTGGGGACTGAAAGTACCCACCACACTTTTCCCACTGAGCTTCCTTCCTCTCTCATATGAGGGAGATAGCACTATCTCCCTTTCACAGGTAGAAACCAACTCAGAGATAGATAGGGACTTGCCCAAGGTCACCAGAAATAAGTAGCAGAGGTAGGCTGACGCTAACCACAGCACTTCTGCTCCTGACCTGATGGGAGCAGGGGCAACACCCTCCACCTGGGAGTTACAGCATTCCTTCCAAGGTAGACTCACCAACTCGGAGCCTCAGAGGCTCAAAGCCACCATGGCTTCAGAGCAGCCCAGCCTCTTCTGGCCCAAGCCTTCCTACTCGAGTCTCTCTCCCTATCCATCCCAGGCAGCAGCTCAAGGGGATACTAACTACCCAGGAGAGGGTCTCTCAGTGTCACTTGTGCCTGCCCTCAACCTTTGCTTTGGGGGCATTTTTCTCAGGTCATCAGATCAGAAGGAAGACAATACCTTATCAGGGATTCTAAGCAAAATCTTTCCTCAAATTGCCACCAAGTCCTAATTTTCTGCCTTCTGCCAAGGAATCCTGTTAGGTTTATCTTTTCCCTCACCTGGTCCTGCTCATCCTCTCAGGTCTCCTCGGCCTTCCCTCCACTTCCATAGCCCATCCAGCAGGGCAGGATTGCTCCTTCAACTTCAGACAAAACCCTAAACACCTCCTAACTTGGAAGCTTGGGTAAGTCACTCAAATCTTTGAGACTCAGTTTCCCAATTATAAAAACAGTCGTGGAAGCTCGGCGCCCGTAGCTCATTGGTTAGGGCGCCAGCCACATACACAGGGGCTGGCGGGTTCAAATCCGGCCTGGGCCTACTAATCAATAATGACAACTACAACAACAACAAAAAAGGGCAGCGCCTGTGGCTCAAGGAGCAGGGCGCCAGCCCCATATACCTGGGGTGGGGAGGTGGGTGTGGATGGCAGGTTCAAGCCCGGCCCCAGCCAAAAACTGAAAAAAGAACAAAAAACAGCTGGGTGTTGTGGCGGGTGCCTATAGTCCCATTTACTTGGGAGGCTAAAGCAAGAGAATCGCTTAAGCCCAAGAGTTAGAGGTTGCTGCAAGGTGTGATGCCAAGGCACTCTACTGAAGGTGACATAATAAAACTGTCTCAAAAAAAAAACAGTTGTGGAGAGAAATAGTCTTAATTTGTGACCATGTCCAGCACAGAACGTGGCACACAGGGACACAACAAATGGGAGTGTCCTTCCTCCTGTTCCCAGGGATTTCAAAAGTTTCAGTTTTTGGTCTCTGAAGTATATTGGAAAATTGGGTGAGTGGGGTAATGCCTGAGGGTAAATTTCCCTTGACGAGGGGACAAAAAAAGCTCCCTCTATATTTTTTTCTTGGTCTGCACAACCCCTAGGGGAGTGGCAAGAGCACCCAGCCAGAGGCACCAAGCCAAGGTCAGTGACCAGGCGAGAGTCCAGAGCCTCTTGGGAGGGTTAGTTTAAGTGAGTAAATATGGTCCCGCCTGGGTGTGGCCAGCGACAGGCCAGAGCTTTGGACAAGTCCTTCCCCCTTCCAGCCTACGGCAAAAATGAGAGAGATCTGCTTCCCACCTCCAGGCTGGGTAGGGGGGGACCTACATGGAGTCAACATGCAGCACCCCTGTCTCTTCACCAGCCAGTACTGATCAGAAGTGGGACTGGCTCTCAGGAAGGGAAGGTTATGGCCTAGGCCTCAGGAAAAGGAAAAACCCAGATGAAGAGGGCCTTAGGAATCACCTAGGCCAAGTACCTGCCCACAAATATCAGAGGATTCAAGGCAGCCTTGAAGCCTCAGAGTGGCCTTGCTCAAAGTGAGGAAGGCAACAGAGACCAGCAAAACAAACCAAAACACCCAGGTGTTCTGATCACCAAAAGGTGAAACTCCTGTACATCTGGCCAACAGGAGTGATGTGCACAAGCATGTAGGGTCAGTGTGAGGGGTAGAGGCAGGATGGGCCAGGACCACAGAGAGAGACGGGGGAGGGGAGTAAGGGGCAAGGAGGGAAGTCAGCCAGGGCTCCTTGACTCACAAGTCATGCTCTTTATTTCCCAGACAGGGATCCGTCTGCTCATCTGTGGTCTAACCTCAATCCCTCCTGCTCCAGTCAGCCCTTCTCTCTTCAGCGTTCTTGCTATGCCCTTCGCCTTCTTGCCTCCGGTTCTCTCATCCCCATCCCCAGTCTCCAATCCTTTAATCATCTTTGCCATTCACTACCCCCACCTCCCGCAGAGCGGCAGCTGCTCTGTGGGTGTCCACAGCGTGTGCATGCGCTGCACCTTCACAAGTGTGCACTGTAAGTGCTGTTGGCCTGCCAGGTGCATTTGGACATGTTACCTTACGCAAGACCCCAACCTAGCCCCTCTTCTGGAGGAAAGGGGCTGAAAGACTAGCTCCCCACTGTTCTAAAACAAACTCTTCAAAATATTTTTAGCCCCAGCAGGTGAAGAAAAAAGAAAATAAAAATTCTAGGTGCCAAAAGGCACCAAGCCCACTAGGCCAAAGGTCAAGGCCTTTCAGTAGAGATACTAGAGAAGAAATTGCCTTAAGATCCGCGCCTTTCGGCTCGTCGCCTGTGGCTCAAGCAGCTAAGGCGCCAGCCACATACACCTGAGTTGGCAGGTTCAAATCCAGCCCAGGTCCACCAAAGAGCTATGATGGCTGCAACCAAAAAACAGCTGGGCGTTGTGGCAGGCACCTGTAGTCCCAGCTACTTAGGAGGCAGAGGCAAGAGAATCACTTGAGCCTAGGAGTTAGAGGTTGCTGTGAGCTGTGATGCCACAGCTCTCTAAGGGTGACAGATTAAGACTCTGTCTCAAAAAAAAAAAAAAAATCCCCTCCTTTCCTAGGCCAGAGCCATCTTTCTCCTGGCAACCTAGGAAGTTTTTCCTGAAATCTAAGCTCCATCCTGCCCGCCATAATCATAGACAGACAGGGCAACATCAACCATAACACAGCCAGATGCTTGCTTCCAGAACACAACTCCTAGCACCTAACACTGCCCTCTCTCCCTCATGAGTGAGTCACCAAACTAGGACAGAAGGATAGCTGGGTGGCCAGGCTGTGGCCCCATGACTAACTCATAAAAGCCACTAGAGATTATAGTGATGCTGAGGCTATGCTGGCCTTACCATCATCACCTCTCTCCCTGTAAAAGGGAGATAACTGCCTCAAAGAGCCTGGAGAGTCCCAGCCATGGTCCCAAGGGGTGGGGACCATAATGCCACAGGCCCAGAATCTGACCCCTGATGATGGGTTCTGGACCCACATCTGATCCTCATACCCACTTACAGAGCCTAGGTGAGCACCAACTATGACTTGTATCTAAGAGGTCAAAACCTATACTATTCACAGCCCATCAACTCCTCTCTTCCAATAAGGCCATTACCAACTCTCTGGACTAGAGGGGCAGAGAATTAGGGATTTGAGAATTAACTCAAATACAACCAAGGAAATGCTGGACCCACCCCTTTGTCACTGAACTCCCCTTGTCCTCATGGAGATAACACAGGTGGATGGCAAAGTACCCAATAAGGACCCACACCAGGCTGAGGAAAGCACTGAAATTCTGGACCCAGTGCCAACTAGGAAGGCTAGGAAGAGAAGATTGGCCCCTGTGGGGGCACCAGGGCGAGGAATGACAATGATGAAGGACCTGCCCAGGGTAGGATCAGGGAAGGAAGGTACAAAGGGCTGGGCTGTAATCCATAAGGCCTCACTATAAGGCCCTCTAAGGGGAAGGGTACCCTCTCCCCAGGCTCTTGCCGCTGTTCCTCTGACCCCTAACCTGAGGAGTCTCTCTCCTCCTTCTCCTCCCCGTCATACCTCCCAGGAAAGACCCAGGGAATTTTTAAAAAAAAAAAAAAAAAAAAAAAAAACCACCCTGCTGGAGAGAGATTATGTAACAGCAGCCAGAAAGACTATCATATCTCCCAACCTACGAGAAGAGCCAGGAGACAAGCAGGGCAGAGCCAGGAGGCCCAGGCCCTCCAGCTCAGGGGTACCAGGCACAGCGTGTGATGGACAATGGCCAGCACCTGCCGCCCTTCCAATTCTCCACCGTTTCAGACACTGGACATAGCAGACACTCTAGCCAACTCCCTCATGCACATCCTTCTACACAAGGGTTATGATGCCCTCTGGGTCCTGTGTCTCTCCTTGGATCATGGCCTCCAAGGACAAGGATTGTAGGGCTTCCTTCACAGAGTTTCTCCCTATTATAAAGCTGTGCCTGGAAGAGTAGAAAGACAAAACCTCTGACACAGATGTGCTGTGTGATCTCAGGTAGAAAGCTCAACCTCTCTGGTCTCGACAGGACAGTGAAAGCTCCTTCCTTCCCCAGAGAAACCAGAGACCCCTCTCCTTGCAAATATACATGCACACAAATACAAAAGCAATCACAAAAATGCCTACGGGGTATAGGGGAGTGGGCAGGGGAGTTATAACAAAGAGAATATGATGACCACTGAGACCCAAAGGCCCAAATGCCTATGCTGAGAAAAATGGGGAAAGAGATATACATAAGCTCTGTGTCCCCCAATCACCTCATATAAAACAGGTCGTCTGCCACTCCCACAATGGTCCCACCCCACCCCCATCTCCTGTTCCACACACTGGGAAACCACAGGAAGGAAATTCATTCCCAGGCAGGCCGTGGGAGCTGGGACAGTCAGGCTAAGTCCTGGGGCGGGTGTGACCCAGTGGCACAAGCGGATGGACATCTGTGAACACTGACATGTTCCTTTTCAATGCTCTCCTCAGCAACTAAGCCCTTCTTACTAAGGGTTTGGAGGGGAGTAGGAGGTAGACAGCTCTCTAACTCCAAAACGCCCAATGTCAAGCTGGCCTGGGCTCCCCTCCTATCTCCAGGCCAGAGCAGCCCAAGGTCACGGACCCAGACGGCAAACTTCCCATAGTCCAGGCTGGCCCCTGAATTGCTGCAGAGACCCACCGAAAGGATGGGGGAGGGTGAATAAGAGCCACCCTCACTAACCAAGGAAACCATCTGAGGAAAACTCAAATGGGGGGCTGGGCATAGGAAAGGGGGACACAGGATCCACCCATTGTATCCTCCCCAGTCACCAACCATTCACCCTGAAAGGGGAGGCAAAGAGAGCCTCCCTCAGAAGAGCAAACCTGGGATAGCCCAGTCGATGGCTCCAAACGTGCCCATGACTAGGAGCCCCCTTTCAGGAGGAGACCCCCCCCAAAAGCTGCTGAGGATCAGCGTGATTCACGGGGGAGGGGAGGTCGGCGGGTTATGGTGGGGGAGGGGGCGCCTTTTCTCCATCTCTGTACCACGCGAGCCTGATGGGACAACCTGACAGGACCGACAGAGGCTGGCACTGGAGTGGGGAACTAAATGCATCTTGGTCTCCCTGGCTCTCCCTGGCTCTCCCTCCCCAAAGCCCCCTCAACACTCCTTAGACCCCCACGCCCAGGCCAGTTCAGCCTGCCATAGGTGAAGAGACGGACTGCAGAACTCTTGCCTAGATGTTGAACAGCTGCAAACTTCTGGCCAGGGAGTTCTCCAGCTAGGGCTGCTGACAAACCAGATCAGGGGTCTCGGAAGTGGGGCTGGGAGGTCCCAAGGAAGGGTCCTGCGTGCCCACCTCCGTGGCGACTCCGCGTCCCAACTCCACAAGCACCCGGTAAACATGGCCCGGGAGACACACACACTAGCTCACCCCAACCCACCGGCCCGGTGTCATCTGAACAACATCCCCCTCCCTCCCCCGCTTCCCAAACAGCTGCGGCTCCCGCCGCCCTCCCAGGCCCCCTTCTGCACCATTTCGGGCCAAGGAGGAGGGAACAGGCGGCAAGAGGAGGGAGAGGGAGGGAGGGCCGGCTGTTAAAATGTCAGTCGCTCCCGGCTGTCACCGAAGACCCTTTCTGAGGATGGTACCCCTTCCCAGACCACTAAGAGACCGTCGTAACCCCCAGAGACTAACAGGCCGGCGCGCCCCCACCCCTCCCGTCCTCATCCTGTAGTCCCAACACCCGAGGGAATCACAGCCCACTCCACTTGTCTCCCTACAGCCAAGCCCCTGGCACAAGCACTCCCCTATGGAATCCCCACTAACGCCGGACGAAAACAGTCGGCTCCGAGAGTTCGTCGCAGCCCACAGAGGTACCCCATCCCACCCTCAGGGGGACGGTCGAGACCACCCTCCACCCCAACCCCAGGACCGGGTGGGGGAGGGGGCCTCTTAAAGTGGCAGGCGCATTATTTTTCTCTACTCACCAGCCCAGCTTGGGGAAAAGGGGGTGTCAGGACAGGGAGAGGGTAGCCTTTGCTCCTTGTCCGGTGGATCTTCAACACCTGGAAGCCGCAGCTTCGGGCGAAGAGAATAATAAATGAGGCCGGCGTCCGCGCTGGCCCTGGGCGGCGCCGGGGGGCCCGGGCCCCCGTCGTGGGAGCGGGGGCCAGCAGACGGGCGGCGAGCAAGCTGGGGACCGAGACCGAGCGCCCAAGCCGCCTCGGCTGTTGTTGATATTTTGCTTCCTTCCTCCTTTCGGGATCCAAAGGTAACTCCTCCAGCCCCCGGGAGTCGAGGCCGACGTAGGCACTGCTCAGCCTAGCTTGGCTGGGGTGGGGGGGAAACGGGAGTGACAGACAAGCGGGGGGGCCAATGGGAGGAACCTGTGGGGGCGGAGGGCGGGGCGAGAGCAGGGGCGGTACCGAGAACACGGCCCCGCCCCTCGCTTCTCTTGGGCTGCCGGGCCGGGCCGGGCCGGGCCGGGCCGGCCTCCACCCCGCCACCCTCCCGGACTAGGTTGCGACTCCGTCAGAAGCAGATCCCTCCGCCTGTTGGGAGGGAAAGGAGGAAGGGACTGAGCGAGGCAAAGTAGGGAGGCGAGACCCAAAGGCCTTTAAAGGGATCGGCCCGCGCCTCGGTTCTCCCTCCCCGCGCGCCGGCGGCGCCTAACGCGGTTCCTCCCGCGCTCGAGCAGATCCTGTCCCGGGAGGCCCCGAGAGCAACACGCACACTCTCACCGACACGCGCGCCACCTTGGCGTTCCCCACCCCTACCCCGGGAGAGTTGGGAGATGAGAGTCTAAGCAGATAAATTGAGGGGAGACTGTAAGTGTTGGAAAGATCCCCTCTCTCCTACTTGGTGTGTAACAAAGCCCCACTTAAAGGGAGACGTTCTTTTCTTGGGGGGGAGTTACCTAGCCAGCTCAGTTGCTCCCTCTACCTGTGACGGCCCCCTCCCTTCCTTGGGCTCTGCTAGGCAGACGCCCTGCAACTTAAAGCGACAGCTCATAGTTCCTGGGTGACCTAATCTCCAGTGCCTGCGGCCCGCCTCAGAACACTTACTGCCGAGGGGACAATTTAAAGGGGCGGGACCCTAATACCACCTCATTCCCTCCCCCCCCCCCCACACACCCGCCGCACAGGAAACACTCACAAGCATTTTACTAAAGAAATAGCAGTAGCCCTTTAAAACATTTTTTTTTAAATTTCTGATTGCCCCAGGGCGTGGTGAATCTTTAAATGCCCTATTACAGGAGTTGTCCAGGTGCCATGGCTACTGGACAACTGCCCCGTCAGGCTTTCTCTCCAGCATCCCTGACAACTTCCAAGTCCTGATGTTTTCTACCTAGAGTTGAGGAAATGATTGAATCTGACTTAGATCTCAAAGAACCTTGCAAAAGAGAAGGGTACTCGGTCCTTTATACACCGTGATTTCTTTCATTTGGGTCTGATTCACCGGACAAAGACTCAGTTCTGGATTAGTGATGGAGAGAACAAAGTATACAGGGAGAGAGAGAACGTGTCATGGTGGTTAGAAACGGCAACTTTGCAGCAGGGTTGCTTTGGTTTGAATCCTTACTCCACACTTCACTAACTGTCAACACATGCACATTATTTAGCTTTCTTCACAAGATGGATACGATATACAAATTGATGTGAAGATTATTAGTTAGCATAACATGGATTGCCTCATGCTGCATTATAGTAACTCTGACCTTTGGGCCAAAGGCTGGTCTGAAAGACCCCTTAAGGCTTGTTAGTCCATGCAAACCTCAAAGGAGGCAAGCTTAGTTGGAACTGCTGTGCAAACAGGTTGGAGGCTCCTATTTCCTTGGCCTCAGTTTCTGACCGCTTTTACCTACCCTTCCTTCGGGAAACCTGATTTATGCGATGTTCCACTTTCTCCCCAAAACCTGATTTATGCGATGTTCCACTTTCTCTCCTCATTGAATGTGGGAGACAAGCTTCCCAACACCAGAAGATGTCAGTTCTCCTTGCTAGGCAGAACTAGCTTAACCAAAAGACTTCAGGGTAGAGAGAGGGAGCCCATCTGCCCCTTTCCCAAGGACTTGGAGAAGAACAGATACTTGTGCCAGGTTTGAGGCTGTGGCAGTAGCAGGATGGGAAAGTGCCCCCCTCAAGTGGGGAACCTCCCCTCACTTGTGGCCTCTATTTTTAGTGCTTCCCTAGGCTCTAGCTAGAGAAACCGTTTAGTCATCAGGGTGTTTATTTTCCGGCTGTTTCCGACGTTGGGAAAGCAGAATGTTGAGACTGGAGAGATCCAGGGCTGCTGTAAAAGACTTCTTAGGAACAGGCCTGAGAACACAGCCTTCAGACCATCAGGTCCCAGATCTAGGGAAAAATCCAAAAAACTGAATTTGGCAGGGGACAGCCAAGCTCCCAGGAGACCAAGAGAGCTGGGTTCTCAGCCTGCCTCCAGTTTTGAGGCTCTCCAAGCCAGGGAGAGCTGGCTTCAGCTCTACTGGAAGGATTCTCTCCAAAAACATAAGCACCCCCAGAACAAATTCCTTCCTACAACCAATTTGAAGAAACCCATTCCTCAACTTCTTATATATTAGTGTGGTGACCTTCCCGCCAACCACAGCTCTAGCCAATCTCAAGCCTGAGGCAGCCTTTCCAGAGCTATGATTGGCTGGCTGGTTCCCTCAGTCTTGGAATGTTGTCCTGAACAAAAGGAATGAGGAAGGAAGGTGAGTCACCTGGGGAAGGTTTTTAAAGGGCCTGGAACAAAAGAGAGGGGAGGGAAAAGCTCACTGGGTGAGATTGAACTTGCAGGCACACCACTCCCCCAGATACAAACATAATTCACAAGAAAACTGAGTAGGAGAGGCTGACACTAGAACTGGGATAGAACTTAGAATATGGAGAAAACTTCTTGAGAGAGGAAGAATAACAAATATGAAGTCTTGATTTTTCATGGATCACAAGAGTCTAGGGAATAATGTTGCTAGAAGTTAGATCCCTGAAATAAGGACTTCCTGAAAGTGACTTTCTTTTACTTCTGGCCCCTGAACCTATCCCAAAATCCTCTGGGTGGAAAATGCCTGATCCATTTCAGATGCCTGGTTCCTATTTTTCCCCCTCCCCATTGGGCAACTTATCTTTCCTAAAGGACAGTTAACTAACAACCAAAAACTGCTATAAAAATCCCCTAGGAGTGAGACATTTAGAGGCCCACTGAAGTCTTTTAAAAAAGTTTGTGTGATAGCTAGGTGTTGTGGTGGGTGCATGTAGTTCCAGCTACTTGGGAGGCTGAGGCAAGAGTATCACTTAAACCCAAGAGTTGGAGGTTGCTATGAGCTGTGAAGCCTCAGAACTCTTCCAAAGGTGAAATAGCAAGACTATCTCAAAAAAATTAAATAAATAAATAAAAAGTTTGTGTGTAAACGCCTCTCTACTGTATCATTTCATAAGTTTATATGGCAAAAGGACATAAAAAACTTTTATTCACCTCTTCCCAAGCATCCCTAATCTAACTTAATTTAAAAAGGTCTTTCCATCCTCATCCCTTGAAAGGATGATTCTCTACCTGCCTATTGTTCCATAACCCTGGGAAGCTATTTCTGCAGGTCCAGACTGTAATCTATCTGGCTACTAGGCTGGCCCCCTCTCACCTTCTCAGCCAGTGGGACATTCAATCTCCAACCACCTACCTCCATCCTCTCTTTCCTTCCATTAGGCTGATTGCTCTTCCTCCAGTTTTTGAGTGATCCCAGCAATTGCCCTCCACATCTGCCACCTTGCTTGTGAAGGAAGAAGACACCAGCAGGTGTATTCTTTATGTGGACTTGGGTATCACATCAGACCTGCTTGTACTTACAGTGTGCTCTATACTGTGGATCTCCCTCAGAGATATATTGTGTATCTATCTCTCAAATATTTTTGGTTTCCAATTTTCTTTTTCTCATCAGATCCTGAATCCCTTGAGGGCAGCAATCTAACTCAACCTTGGGTCTTGAGGGCTTTTCAGGGCCTGGCACAGAATATGCTCAGCAAATGTGTTAATGAACATCTGTGTGTGTGAGAGCACAGCTCAGTATCTGAGTTAAGATTATGAAAATCTAGCAGGGCATGGTGGCTCAGGAGTACTCTATCCTAGTACTCTGTGAGGTTGAGGCAGTGGATTGCTTGAGCTCAGGAGCTGGAGACCAGCCTGAGCTAGAACAACACACTGTCTCTACTAAAAATAGAAAAAACTAGCCAGGGGTGGTGGTGGGCGGCTGTAGTCCCCAGCTACTCTGGAGGCTGAGGCAGGAGGATTGCTTGAGTCCAGGTTGAGGCTGAGGTTGCTGTTGAGCTAGGCTGACACCAGGGCACTCTAGCCTGGGCAACAGAGTGAGACTCTGTCTCAAATAAATAAATAAATAAATAAATAAAAACTTTTATTGAACACCTCTATTTTCCAATGATAACGGTGCTAGCTGCAGGGATGCGGGTCTGGTCTGGTACCCCAATAAATTTCATTTTAGGCCAGAGTTTGGGGTGTCAGGCTATACTGGCAGAGTTCAGTGCCAAGCCTGGAGCAAAGAACAGACCGCTCACCCGGAGCTGAAGGGGGCGGGGAAGGGGGTGCCAAAGCTGGGTCCTCGGTCAGTGCATCTCCCCCACAACAGCTCCCTGCCCCCCGGCTGGGCAGGATGTGGTGGCAGCTGCAGGAGGGTGGGCAGGATGTGGGGGTGGGGGCAGCTGAAATGCAGCCTGACTGTCGTGTCCCCAGCTCCTCCCTTCGTCTCTCCCCCCAATCCACCCCCTCCCGGTCACGTGCTTCCAGCCTGGGCACCGACGGACTATTTCCCTTTTTCCGCGGAAGGACATAATTGTTAGCGCAAACCTCAGTCACCAAGTTTAGCTGTACCATGCCTTTTTCTTGGTCCACACCCCATTAAAGAAAGTTTGCCAAACACACATTTCTTTAAAGCTCTTATCACTAACACGGGAGTGGCCCCTTTAAATGCAAATTAACCGCCTTCTCTCTTGCTCCCCTACCCCCATCCCAACTTTGCTCCTCGTGCCCAGACTCCACCAGCTGCCATTGACGTCACGCGTGCGTCAGCGTCGCCAGCCCAACCAGACGGCACGTGGGGGGAAGAAGGCAGTCTTAAAGAGACAGACGCCCGTGGCCTGCTAGGTTTCTACTTTGAGATTTGGCCATGGAATGGAGGCATGAAATGGGATATGGGGAAATCTATTGGCGCAGAAAGAGACAGTGGGTAAACGTTAGGAAGTACTTGCTAGGGTAGCAGGGTGTTTTCTGAGTCAGGTCTTTCCCTTAGGTTCCCCAAAATTTGGGTATTTTCTGGTATCTGGGAGAGAGAAACTCAGGAGCAGGAGAAGCTAAACAACTGTGAAGGTGAAGGAAGTTTGGCGGTTAAGACTTGCTTGATTATAATTTTAGCCTTTCCCTGATTCTCGCCTACCATGTTAATGTCCATGCAGGGACTTCGTTCACTTCTGTAACCTCAGCACCTAGAACAGTATGTAATGTGCACTCTATTTAAGTATACTCCTCCCTCTCTGTAGGTGAGGGGATTGGTTCCAGGACCATGATAAAATATGCTCAGGTCCCTGATGTAAAATGGCATAGTATTTGCATGTGACCTATGTACATCTTCCTATACCATACCCTTTAAATCATTTCTAGATTACTTACAATATCTAATACAACATAAACGCCAATAGTTGTTTTACAGTTCAGGGAGTAATGATAAGGGGGGAAAGTATATATATGGTTAAGTACAGACAAGGTTTATTTTTATTTATTCATTTATTTTTTGCAGTTTTTTTGGCCGGGGCTGGGTTTGAACCCACTACCTACGGCATATGGGGCTGGCGCCCTACTTCTTTGAGCCACAGGCGCTGCCGACTAGGTTTATTTTTTCAAAACTTTTTTTGGCTCGCGCCTGTGGCTCAAGCGGCTAAGGCGCCAGCCACATACACCTGAGCTGGCCGGTTCGAATCCAGCCCGAGCCGCCAAACAACAATGACGGCTGCAACCAAAAAATAGCCAGGCGTTGTGGCCGGCACCTGTGGTCCCAGGGAGCTACTTGGGAGGCAGAGGCAGGAGACTCGCTTGAGCCCAGGATTTGGAGGTTACTGTGATGCCAGGGCACTCTACCCAGAGGGACAGGTTGAGGCTCTGTCTCAAAAAAGTAAACAAATAAATGTTTTCATTCTCAAGTTGTTTAATATGTAAAAGGATAATAAAATGGTGGGCTCAGCGCCTGTGGCTCAAGTGGCTAAGGCGCCAGCCACATACACCTAAGGTAGCAAGTTCGAATCCAGCCCAGCCTGCCAAAACAACAATAACGGCTGTAACCAAAAAACAGCCAGGAGTAACCGCGGGTGCCTGTGTTCCCAGCTACTTGGGAGGCCGAGGCAGGAGACTTGCTTGAGCCCAGGAGTTAGAGGTTGCTGTGAGCTGTGATGCCAGAGCACTCTACGCAGGGCAACAGCTTGAGGCTCTGTCTTTAAATAAATAAATAAATAAATAAATAAAATGGTGGTCAGAGTTTCAGTTTTTAATACATTTTTGGAACGTTGGCCATCCAGAGAGCATTATTCAAATAGCTGAAGGAAAAAATATGAAATGCTTCACAAATTTGCCTGTCATTGTTGCACAGGGTTGTGCTAATCTTCTCTGTATCATTCCAACTTTAGTATATGTGCTGCCAAAGTGAGCATGATTGTTTCAAATATGTTTGAACTGAGATTGATTAAATCCACAGTGCAAAGGGCCAACTGTATTTGTAGAATTAATGAATTAATCCACTGAACCCAGGGCAAAACCACTTTCTTTAGGCTTTCTCTAAGTGCTTCACCCAGCACCCATAGTACATACACACACAGCTAAGACAATCCTACTCTCTTTTTTTTTTTGAGACAGAGTCTCACTTCGTCACCCTCAGTACGGGGCTGTAGCGTTACAGCTCACAGCAACCTCGAACTCTTGGGTTTAAGCAATTCTTTTGCCTCAGCCTCCCAAATAGCTGAGACTATAGGCGCCTGCCACAACACCTGGCTACTTTTTTGTTGTAGTTGCCATTGTTGTTTGGCAGGCCCAGGCTGGGTTGCAACCCACCAGCTTTGGTGTATGTGGCTGGTGCCCTAGCCACTGAGCTACAGGCACTGAGCCCTTTTTTTTTTTTTTTTTTGAGACAGAGTCTCACTTTTGGCCCTCAGTAGAGTTCTGTAGCATCACAGCTCACAGCAACCTCAAACTCTTGGGCTAAAGCCTTCTCTTGCCTCAGTCTCCCAAGTAGCTGGGACTACAGACACCCGCCATAACGCCCGGCTGTTTTTTTGTTGCAGTTGTTTAGTTGGCCTGGGACAGGTTCGAACCTGCTATCCTCGGTGTATGTGGCTGGTGCCATAACCACTGTGCTACAGGCACCAAGCCTTTTTTCTTTTTCTTTCTTCCTTTTTTTTTTTTTGAGACAAAGTCTCACTTTGTGACATCACAGCTTTACAGCAACCTCAAACTCTGGGGCTCAAGTGATTCTCTTGCCTTAGCCTCCCAAGTGGCTAGAACAATAAGCGCCCGCCACAACACCCAGCTACCTTTTCGTTGTAGTTGTCGTCGTTGTTTGGCAGGTCCGAGCTGGGTTCGAACCCACCAGCCCTGGTGTATGTGACTGGGGCCCTAGCCACTGAGCTATAGGCGCCAAGCCCCTACTCTCTTTTGAACACTCAACTGCATTTTCTTTCTTTTCTTTCTTTCTTTTTTTTTTTTTTTTTTTTTTTTTTTTGTTGCAGTTTTTGGCTGGGGCTGGGTTTGAACCCGCCATCTCCAGCATACGGGGCCAGCACTCTTCTCCTTTGAGCCACAGGTGCCGCCCACACTCAACAGCATTTTATGGACTTGTCTCTCTTTTCCATCCACCAGAGACCACAGGTACAATGGTTAAGAGTATAGAACAGAACTTGGGATCATACAAATTTTGGTTCCAGTTCCATCAATACTGTTTACTAGTTGAGTGATATTGGACAAGTGTCTTCATCTTAGTTCTAATATCTGTCCTGTGTGGCCAGTGCTGCTTAGACCTAGACATGCTATGAGGATGAAATGGGACAATTTTCTGTGAAGCTCTAGTAGGGTACCTGCTGCCCAGTAAGCACTTGATAACTGGAGAACTGGTTTTAATTGAGGGCTCTCTCCCCCAGTAAACTGAGGTTCTTGAAAACAAGGACTTTGCCATACTAATTCATTCTCAGCACCAAGGACAATATAAGACTTATAATTAATTGGTGCCTTAAAAGTAGTTTTTCTTTTTTTTTTTTTTGAGACAGAGTTTCAGTTTGTCACCCTCTGTAAAATGCCGTAACATCATAGCTCACAGCAACTTCAAACTTTTGGGCTCAAGCAATCCTCTTTCCTCAGCCTCCTGAGTACCCCACCTAGGTGGGACTATAGGCGCCAGCCACTACACCCAGCTATTTTTAGAGATGGGGTCTTGGTCTTGCTCAGGCTGGTCTTGAATCGTGAGCTCAAGTGATCCACCCCACTCAGCATCCCAGAGTGCTAGAATTACAGCCATGAGCCACCTTGTTCTGGCTCAAAGTGTTTGTTGAATGAGGCTGGGTGCAATTATCTTAGCATTGTATTCCTAGCACTTTGGAAGGCTGAGATGGGAGGATCACTTGAGTTAAGGAGTTCAAGACCAGCCCGAGTAACATAGCAGAGACTGCATCTCTTAAAAAAAAAAAAAAGGCTCAGCACCTGTGACTCAAGCGGCTAAGATGCCAGCCACATACACCTGAGCTGGCGGGTTTGAATCCAGCCTGGCCCGCCAAACAACCATCACGGCTGCAACCAGAAAATGGCTGGGCGTTGTGGTGGGTGCCTGTAATCCCAGCTACTTGGGAGGTGGAGGCAGGAGACTCCCTTGAGCCCAGGAGTTGGAGGTTGCTGTGAGCTGTGATGCCATAGCACTCTACCCATGGCGACAGCTTGAGGCTCCGTCTCAAAAAAAAAAAAAAAAAAAGTGAATGTGTTTAGTGGAATTTTTTTTTTTTTTTGCTGTTTTTGGCCAGGGCTGGGTTTAAACCCACCACCTCTGGCATATGGAGCCAGCACCCTACTCCTTTGAGCCACAGGCACTGCCCCACGTTTAGTGGAGTTTAAACTCCACACTTACCCTGGAAGTTATCCAAAGGGAGAAGACATTACAAATACCCCTACCACCTTACTGCTTCCATTCCTTTCCTCCCATGCCTCAACTTTAAAAGCTCTGTGGTAGAATTTTAAAGTAGAGTTGAAGTTAATTTCTGCAGTTGAGCCAAAAGCCACATTCTGCAAACCAGGCACAAAAGATTAGTCTGCGATGGACACCCATCGGGGGTGGGGGTGCCTAACCTCTTTCCATCCCCAGCTAAGCTACTGAAACCCTGTCCCAAGAAACCTAGGTGGGGCTTCTGCTTCTGCCAGGAACAGAGAGCACTAGAAGGGAGTTGGGTGAGGACAGCTAACTCATCTTCAGCCTTCTCTTCTCTGGAGCCTTGGTCTCCCCCCACCAATTCCTCTGCTCTTTCTGGCTCCAATTCCCACTCCTCACCCCAACCTTCATTCCCCCCAGGGCTTCCCAGTGGTTAGAGGGGAGGGGAGGGACAAGACCTGCTGTCTCCTGATTCCAGCTCCTTAGCCAGAGGAGCAGTAGCCTCTTGGTCCTGGTTCAGCCTGTCTTGCAGCTGCTAGATCTGATTTTAAGTATCTGTCACCATCTCTGAAGTAGAAGGCCTGACAGATTCGGAATGGACTTTCTGCCAGGGGAGCAGTTATGACCAAAGGCAGAGAGAGCCCTCTCTTTCCTGAAGAAGAAGAAGTGATAAGACCCTCCTCTGGCTGAGAGCAACCTTGTCAGCACAAGGAACCCTGAGGATTGGGGGTGGGGTCTCCCCCAAAGGAATCACCCATCAGCCTCGATGCTGGCTCCACCCCCTGTGTGGATGGGGTGATACCTAGGAGCACTGTGTTCCAGAAAACCCCAAAATAACTTCCCTTTGCTGTCCGGCTGCTATTTCTGTCCATCTTGTTTAATTATTCAAACCCAAGTTGGGGAGTGAACTATAAAAAGCTCTCCTACTTGGGGACCCAAGAGAGCTGGGAGCCTGGCCAGGTTGCAATAGCAGCAGACCACAGGGTTTGGGTGAGATCACTTGGTCCGGCCTCCCGCCTGAAAGTTCCTTCTGCTGTTTGCCTGCTTCCTCTGCTAGAAGAGGGAATCCAAGCCTCCCCTCCCTAAAGCTCCCTCACACCCTCCTTTCAGAGTCCCTCCACTCCACCTCATTCCCCTTTACTGACCTGCTTCCTAGTCTGGCTTTCTAAGCTCTGGATAACACTGTGAGACCCAAGCATCAGACCCTGAGGGAGGTGGGGTGGCAGAGGGTAATGGACAGTCAGGTCACATAGAGACAGAGAGATCAATGCCATGTCCCTGAATGACGTTGTTGCAGGATGGGGGTGCAGAGAGCCCTGAGCAGGGCAGTTCCTGGCTGTGCAGGCACTGAGCCTCTTCTGCTTCTGTTGGGAACTCTGACATTGTAGCTGGAGGTAAAGAAGGAAAGCAGGAGGAAGATCTTTCTTTTCTGGGCCTAGTCCCTTCTAGTTGGCCCAGTGTTCACTGTTAGTTTCCATTGACGCAGAAGCCCAGGGAAGGCTAAACGAGAAAAGCAGCCCTCTCTATGTGACCGCCCCCCCCACCAATCACAGGCCTTTCCTAGTTAGGTGGTAACCAGTGGGTATAGTCATGGTTACTCAGGCAATGTGGGGTTATCACAGTGACTGCCCTTGGAGGTGGGGTGTAAAGTGATTCATGTCAGCCAAGGGGAGCCTGAGAGTTACATAGTCTAAGTGGGAAGAGGTGCAACAGAGGCTGAAACAGCCGCAGAGACCAGAGACACACACGTGGGGTTCCAGGATGAAGAAAAGGACAATGAGCAACAAAAATTACACATGAGCCAGGGATCCAGACACCTAGGGCAGAGAGAGGGGCAGATACCTGAGAGCCCAGAAGTAGAGGGAGATGCCCAGTGTGGGAGGCGAACCAGAAACCCGGCAGGAGCCCAGAACAGGGAGCGGGCAGGACTTTCCCAGAGGCAGTGTGGGCCCAAGTGTTAAAAAGAGCCTTGGGTTTCACACACAGTCCTATTTTGGGGCTTGTTCCCACATGCTCCCGTCAGCAGCAGTGGCAGCTCCTGAAGGTCCAGCTTGGCTCTGCCTGCTGTGGCTGCTACTAGAGCTCTTGAGGAGGTGGCCAAGGTGTGGGGATGAGGCACTGTTGCTAAGCAACAAGAGGCTGTGCACCTGGAGGGCTTAGTAGGGGCCGTGGTACCGTTTGTACTAGGGGAGGTGGAGACAGGCTGGACAAAGCTCATGGCAGCCTCTTCTATCCTCCCAGTGACAGCTGTGGAGGAGGGACATATTCCATCACTCAGGAAGCCAGTTGAGTAAATGTGTGATCTTTCTCCAGATTGTTGTGATTGTGTGTGCAAACCCATGTGACACTCACAGGACTATCTCTGAGAGTTGGCAGGGTGGGGGACAGGGCATGAAAGACAATGTGAAGGCTTTCACAGGACCAGTCTTGTTGGAGGGGCTGAGGACTGGCCTTTCTGTTAAAGAATGGGAACCTTTGTGGCAGTGCAAAGGCCCAGGGGTGGGAACTTGGTGGGGAAAGCAACAGAATGTGGATGTAGACATGCACAGGCCTCCCAGGTTACAGAGCTGTGAGAACCTTACAAAGGAGCACAGTAGCAGGGGTCCCTCACTCCCTGGCCATCTGCTGGATGCTCAGTGTTCTCCAAGCTCAAGTTCTTCCTATACTTCGTTTTCTTCTCTTATTCTTTTTTTTTTTTTTTTTTTTTTTTGAGACGGAGCCTCAAGCTATCCCCCTGGGTAGAGTGCCATGGCATCACAGCTCATAGCAACCTCCAACTCCTGGGCTCAAGCGAGTCTCCTGCTTCTGCCTCCCAAGTAGCTGGGACC
>CAUYQV010094149.1:0-10663 GCA_963574575.1 Galagoides demidoff | reverse complement strand
CCTCATAAACAAAATAACTTTTAACCCAGGATCCTGTATTCAGCTAAACTGAGTTTCATCTCTGATGGAGAAATTAAATACTTTAATGACATTCACATGTTGAAGGAATTTGCCATAACTAAACCAGCTCTCCAGGATATTCTCAGACCTATCCTCCATAATGAACTACACAGACCTCCACCACCAAAGTAAACTCACTCAGAAACTTTTGATCAAATTCCAGCTTCCACAGTGGTGAAAAGATTAAAAATGTCCACTGGACATTCAAAAAACTTGATGCCCAAAAATACTATCTGGCTTATCAATACTCTCAATTAATATGAATAGCTTAAATTGTCCTATAAAGAGGTACAGGTTGGCTGACTGGATACAAAAACTCAGGCCAGACATCTGTTGCATTAAAGAATCTCACCTTACCTTAAAGGATGAACATAGACTCAGGGAGAAGGGATGGTCATCTATAATTCATGACAATGGAAATCCAAAAAAAGCAGGTGTTGCAATTTTATCCTCAGATACAATAGGTTTGAATCAACAAAATAAGGAATGATAAAGACGGTCACTTCATATTTGTTAAGGGTAACACTCAACATGATGAGATAAATAAATTATTAATATTTATGCACCCAGCAAAATGTGCCTTAATTTATAAGAGAAAACATAACAGACATGAGCAATTTGATTTCCTCCAGCACCATAATTGTCAGAGATTTTTAACACTCCTTTGGCAGTGTTCGATAAATCCTCCATTAAGAAGCTAAGCAAAGAAATTTTAGACTTAAACTTAACCATTCAACAATTGGCTTTAACAGACATCTACAGAACATTTTATTCTAACAGAACTGAATAAACATTCTTATCATCAGCCCATGGATCATCCTCCAAAATTGATCACATCTTAGGTCACAAGTCTAACTTCAGCAAATTTAAAAGAATAGAAATCTTTCCTTGTATTTTTTTGGACCATGGTGGAATAAAAGGTGAACTCAGTAACAATAGGTATCTGCATATGTTTATAAAAACGTGTAAACTAAATAACCTCGTGCTGAATGATAGCAGGGTCATAGATGAGATTGAGAAGGAAATTACCAAATTTTGGAACAAAACAATAATGAAGACACGAACTATCAGAACCTCTAGGATACTGCAAAGGCAGTCCTAAGAGGGAAATTTACAGAATTGCAAGCCTTCCTCAAAAGAACAGAAAGAGAAGAAGTCAACAACTTAATGGGACATCTCAATCAACCAGAAAATAAAGAACATTACACCTCTTAACCCAGCAGAAAAAAATAAATAACTAAAACTAGAGCAGAACTAAATGAATTTGAAAACAAAAGGATCATACAACAGATAAACCAATCAAAAAGTTGTTTTTTTGAAAAAGTCAATAAAATAGATAAACCTTTGGCTAACCTAATCAGAAGTAGAAGAGTAAAATTCCTAATTTCATCAATCAGAAATTATAATGGCCAAATAACAACAGACTCCTCAGAAATTCAACAAATCCTTATTGAATATTACACAAAAGTCTATTCTCAGAAGTTGAAAATCAGAAAGAAATAGATCAATACTTGTCAACATGCACCCTCTTAGACTTATCCAAAAAGAAATGTAAATGTTGAAGAGGCTTATAAAAAATGCTGAAATAGCATCAACTATAAGAAACATCCCCAGAAAGAAAAGTCCAGGACCAGATGGCTTCACATCAGAATTCTACCAAACTTTTAAAGAGGAACTAGTACCTATATTACTTAACCTTTTCCAAAACATAGAAAAAGGAAGAATATTTCCCTACACATTCTAGGAAGAAAATATCACCCTGATCCCAAACCAGGAAAATACCCAACAAGAAAGAAAATTATAAACCAGTATCTCTAATGAATATTGATCCAAAATTTTCAATAAGATCCTAGCAAAGAGAATCCAACACATCAAATGAGTTATACATCACCACCAAGTGGGTTTCATCTCAGGGTCCCAAGGCTGGTTCGTTATATGTAAAACCATAAATATAATACATCACTTAAACCAATTCAAAAACAAAGACCATATGATTCTCTCAATTGATGCAGAAAAAGCTTTTGATAGTATCTAGCATCCTTTCTTGATCAGAACGCTTAAGAAAATAGGCATAGAAGGAACATTTCTTAAACTGATTTAGGCCATCTACAGCAAACCCTTAGCCAATATCGTATTGAGTGGAGTAAAGTTGAAATCATTTACACTCAGATCAGAAACTAGGCAAGAATGCCCACTGTCTCCACTGCTTTATACCATTGTAATGAAGTCTTAGCCACCACATTCAGGCAAGAGAAGGCAATCAAGAGCATCCAAATAGGATTAGAGGAGATCAAACTGTCACTCTTCGCAGATGATATGGTTATATATCTGGGAAACCCCAGGGAACCAACTACAAACTCCTAGAAGTGATCAAGAAATACAGCAACATCTCAAGTTACAAAATTAACCCTCACAAATCTGTAGCCTTTATATATACCAACAATGCTTAAGAGAAAAAACCAATCAAGAACTCTATTCCCTTTATAATAGTGCCAAAGAAGATGAAATACCTGGGAGTGTATCTAACTAAGGACATGAAAGATCTCTATAAAGAGAACTATGAAACCCTGAGAAAAGAAATAGCTGAAGATGTTAACAAATGGAAATATGTATCATGCTCATGTCTGGGAAGAATCAATACTGTTAAAATAATCTACAGATTTAATTTAATCCCTATTAAAGCACTTCTGTCATATTTTATAGACCTGGAAAAATTAGTACTTCATTTTATTTGGAAACAGAGCAAACGTCAAAGAGCCAAAACATTACTCAGAAATAAAAACAAATTGGGAGGAATCATGCTTCCACACTTCAGACTATACTATAAATCAATAGTGATCAAAAAAGCATGGTACTGGCACAAAAATAGAAAGGTGACATGGAACAGAATTGAAAACCAAAAGGTGAAGCCAGACACTTATCATAATTTGATTTTTGATAAGCCTATCAAAAATATAAATTGGGGAAAGATTTCCTATTAAACAAATGGTGCTGGGTGAATTGTCTGGCAACCTGTAGAAGACTGATACAGGACTCACACCTTTGTCCTCTAACAAAAGTTGACTCTCACTGGTTAAAGGACTTAAGATTCAGACATGAAACTGTGAAAATTCTTAGACAGATTATAGGGGAAACACTTGAAAAATTGGCCTGGGAGAATACTTTATGAGGAGGACAACTCAGGCAATTAAAGCAACATCAAAAATGTATTACTGGGATCTGATCAAATTAAAAAGCTTCTGCACTGCCAAGAACACACTAAGTAAAGCAAATAGACAGCCTCAGAATGGAAGAGGATTTTTGCAAGTTAATTTCCAACAAAGGTCTAATAACCATATTCCATGGAGAACTCAAACTTATTACTAAGAAAAAAAACAAGTGATTCCATTTCATTGTGGGCAAGAGACATGAACAGAAGCTTCTCTGAAGAAGATAGGTGCATTGTCTACAGACACATGAAAAAATGCTCATAATCTTTAATCATCAGAGAAATGCAAAGTAAAACCACTCTGAGATACCATCTAATTCCAGTAAGAGTACCCCACATCACAAAATCCCAAAACTACAGATGTTGATGTGGATGTGGAGAAAAGGAAACACTTCTGCATTGCTGGTGGGAATGCAAGCTAGTTTTCGAAGGAAGTTTGGAGAACAATCAGGGATCTAAATGTAGACCTGCCATTTGATCCTGCAATTCCTCTTCTAGGTGCATATCCAAAGGACCATAAATTATTTGGCAATAAAGATATTTGCACCAAATTGTTCATTGCAGCTCAATTCATAATTGCCAAGTCATGGAAGAAGTCCAAGTGTCCAAGTGCCCATCGACCCATGAATGGATTAATGAATTATGGTATATATATTCCCAAACGTGGCATAAGTATTTAATTCCTTCATCATAAATGAAACTCAGTTTAGCTGGATACAGGATCCTGAGTTGAAAATTGTTTTGTTTTAGAAGGTTGAAAATAGATGATCATCCTCTTCTAACTTGAACATTTTCAGCAGAGAGATCTGCGTCATTCTAATAGTCTTCTCCTTGTAGGTTATGGTTTTCTTACATCTCACTGCTTGCAGTATTCTCTCCTTCATATTAACTTTGGTGAAGTTAATTATAATATGTCTGGGAGATGCTTTGAGTTGAGTCATGCTGGGGTTCTGAAATTGTTTGCTATCTGAATATTGCATCTCTTGCTACATTTGGGAATTTCTCCTTGATTATCTCTTGGAGAAGAGCATCTGTACCTTTTGAAGCAACCTCATTGCCTTCAGGGATTCCTATAAGGTGAATATTAGTTTTCTTGGAATTATCCCAGAGCTCTCTAAGAGAGTCATCTGTTTATGCTCTCCAGTTCTCTTCCTCTTTGAGCATTTGGAAGCATTCAAAAGCTTTGTCTTCAGTGTCAGAAATCATTTCTTCTGAGTGGTCCAATCTGGTAGTGAGGGATTCTACTGTATTTCTCATATCTTGTAAGGCTGCAAATTCTTTTCTCAATGTGTCAAAATTATTTGTGATTTTGTCTTTGAATTCATTGAATTGTTGAGACAACTTTTGAATTATTCCTAGAATTTCTAATTTCAACTTTACTTCCATTCTGTTAATCTTATTTGCCATCCAAATTCTAAATTTAATTTCTGACATTTCAGCCATCTGTTTATGAATGGTGTGGCTGGTTTTTCATTCCTTGGGGGAGTGGATCTGTTCTGATTATTTATGTTGCCAGAGTTTTTCTGCTGATTCCACCCCATGATTGTTTTTTCACCATTTGGCTAGATGAGCAGGTAAGGTGAAATTGGATTGGGTCCCCCGGGGTTGTGGTTGACCCCACACTAAAGAGCTGGGATTGATGACTGCAGCTTTTCCTCTACAGCTTTGCAAAGGACCCGTACAGTACTATAACCTGAGATTCTGGAGACCTACTTGGTGTGGTGAGGCTAAGTGGCTCTGTCTTATATTCAGCTGATCTCTGTCCAATCCTAGTAAATCAGTGACTCTGGGTTAAATTCTCAGCTTTGAATAAAAACAAGCAAATAAGACATCCCGCCCCCTACAGGCAACACATGGAAGAGGAAAATCAAACCTTCCCACTACAACAAGACCAGGTTACCACCTTGGAGGGTCCTTGGTTGATTTTCTGGATCAAGAGTTCCAAACCAATGGTCCCACTCAGCCCCCGCTCTCTGGAGGGAGAGTTCAAAATGTCTCCATCAACTAGATAGCAGGAGTCCACTGGTAACTGAAGTGTGGCTTGCTCTGGTGGTCTGGGGAGTCAGAAAGACCCATTCAGTAGAAGGTTTGGACAAGGGGGCAGATGCCTCTTTCCCCACCTTGCTCCTCCTTCATCACCATACTCTCGTAATCCCACTGCCAGTCTCTGTTAACCCAGTCTCAGTGGCCCAATTCTGTCCAATAAGCAAATATGACAGGGCTTTGTGCCTGCCAGAGTCAAAGTAAAGTCAATGCCTCCTCCTTTTGGCTACCACCCTCTGCTATCAGCCAGCAGGAGGAGCTGAAGCCTGCTTGCCTCAGGGACTCAATGGCAACTGGGGAATGTTATACCTGAGCTCAATCTAAACCTGAGGATATCCAGACATGAAATATATTTCTCCCTCAGGCACTGCACCTTTGCCTCTGCTTTTCTGCAGCTCTAGTATCCGTATAGGGCAAGATCTGGTTACCTCTGGCAGACAACAGAGTTGGGGAGGTGACTCTCCAAAATTAGACCCTAGCAGGATCACTCTATTAATGCTGATGTTGGGTGGGAGGTATCTCTATTTGGGTTAGCTCATCTCAGCAGTTCCTGAGTCTCCACCCATCCTGCGGAGACCCAAGCCTCCGCCTGCTGCTGATATACACTTTCTCAGAGCCAGGACAGACACCTTCTCCTCTGTGTCTTTCTGCACTGTTACCAGATTCACAGATACAGTGTAGCTGCATTGCCTTCGTCTATGCAATGCCCAGTCCTAGCCAAGAAATGCAGACATCCTGGTCTCTGCAGGGGTTGGACTTCTAGACTACCAGGCAAGAGGGGAAGAGTAGACTGAAAGTTTAAGGTAGCAGGGAAATATTTGTTCAAACTTCCTGCCAGACAAGGGAATTCCTAGGCTCACGGCAGGGGACTCTTTGGAGAAGGACTCCCAGCTTCCAGGAAGGTGCTCCAGTGGGGTGAAAGAAGAGAATCTCAGTTCACCACTCACTAGTATAGATTCCATAGCAAACAAGCAGCTCTCTTGGAGGAGGGGACAGACACACATCCTCTCTGGGCTGAATTCTGTACTTGAAATTTGTTGCCTTGGAGTTGCAGCTTGCCTCAGCAGAGAAGACATGCAATTATCTATTTCTTCTCTCAGATCAGTTCCCACCCTTTGGCTTTGTTGGGTTCTTTCTGGCTGTTATCTCTCCCTCTGGAGTGGAGCTTC
This sequence comes from Galagoides demidoff, assembly GCA_963574575.1. Lineage (NCBI taxonomy): Eukaryota > Metazoa > Chordata > Mammalia > Primates > Galagidae > Galagoides > Galagoides demidoff. The sequence goes on along the minus strand of CAUYQV010094149.1, from coordinate 4,183 downwards.
TATTGAAAGCTGGCTCCAGTCAGCCATCATGCCCCATTCCACTTTGTTTTGTTGTTCCAAGGAGAGCTGAGCTAAATGTCTACCTGGTCCTCCATCATGCTCTGCCTCCTAGACCCTGCCAAACTGTTGATTTCACCAATCTCAAAAAATCTTCACAGGCTAGTTTCACAAACTTTCCCCGCAACAGTTCCCATGAAGTGTGGGGTATCCTGGACCAGTTTTTGGTGCAGAATGGCTGCCTGCAGGTAAGACACAAATTGCCACACCTGGTCCATGGGAAAAGGTGGCTGTGGCAGTCGCCATTTCCCACCTGGTGGGCTTTTTAATAGACAGGTTGCTGAACTCCATCACCATAATTCAATAAGTGTAGGGATGAACCTAGGAATCTGTACTTTTTTTATTATTGGGGATTCATTGAGGGTACAAGGAACTGGATTACATTGATTACATTTGTTAGCTAAAACCCTCTTATGATTGTGTCCCATATCCCTAAATGAACCTGTATTTTTAAATAGGTGCTTTATGAGTTTCTTTTCCTCAGACAAATTTTTGAAGCACAAATATTTTAGTTTACTTGAAGAGTAATGTAATTTCCATACCCTAAGCAGTAAGTGAATACTTAAGTAAGTGAAAACAATTACTGACATCTTCTCCTTCTACAGCAGGGTTTCTTAACCCTTTTCATGCCACTCATTCTTTTGGCAGTTTGGTGAAACATACAAGCCCTTTCACAGAATAATACATAAAAATGTGTTAATAAAATACAAAGAATTTCAAAGAAAACTAGTCATGCTGAAATACATTTATTAAACATTTTATAAGACAAATTTTTATTATAGTACTTTATATACGTCACTGTTAATAAATTAAGAACATGTAGCAGGGGGTCTAATAGCTACCACAATTTCAAAGTAATGATTACATAATGATTTTAGTGATGTTGGCAAACACTGTAATGTTATATAATAATATATAGGATTTCTATTGGCAACCAACTCAATGTTCTGGTAATATTACTTTCTAATATTAATAACATTTGTGAATTTAAGGAAATGCTACAATTCCATGAGCAGTTAGTGATAAAAATCTAATTTTTATCAAATTTCAAGGTTTTAAAAGAAATTTTCCTTTAGGTAGTGTATGGCGGCTCACATCTGTAAACCAAGCACTCTGGAAGGCTGAGGCGGTGAAATGCTTGAGCTCAGAAGTTCATGATCAGCCTGAGCAAGAGCAAGACCCAATCTCTAGAGAAATAGATGGGTATCATGGCAGGCACCTATAGTCCAAGCTACTTGGGAGGTGAGGCAAAGCAATCACTTTAACTCAATAATTTGAAATTGCTGTGAGCTATGATGCCATGGCACTCTACCAAGGATGACAAAGTGAAACTCTGTCTCAAAAAATTTTTTGTAGAGGTCATTCATGAAATCTTTCTAACAGATCACCATAGAAGGCTAACCATAGACAGAATTGGTTATATTTAGAGGAGAAATTGGATAGGTGGGTGCATACCTATTTATAGAAGGGTGAGTAGATTTATCCAGTGTTGCATATGTCAAATGACTGTTTTTTTTTTTTTTTCCTTATAGTGTTCTCACTGGTTCTTCTTGTAGTATATCTAAAGCACAATCACTTAAAAAAGGAAGAACGTTGATTGGAATAAGGAGCCACCAGCATTGCTGTTTTCTTTAATAAGTTGGCTTTGCCTTTTGTAATCTTTTGTAATCTTATAACCACATTTTATTTTTCTTATCTAGGCCTATCTTTTACATAACCTGGACTGCAAAGCTGTTTATGTGGATAAGGTAAAATTGGGGATTGTCTCCTCAGTTAATGTTGTTTATCTTTGAGGCAATATAAGTTCTAGCTAGCTCTTCAGTTTTTGAAATACAAAGATAGAAATCATTAAACATAACTCAGATGACCTTCTGGCTCACTCTGGTCCATAAAGGGGAAATTTCTAGAGCAGCTGAGGTGAACATCTCTTTCTTACTCTCTCTCTCTCTCTCTCCCCTTCCCGCCCTCTCTCTCACACACACAGACACACTGGGCAATGCATTTAATTTCAGTCAGAAATAAAATATAGGAAACAGAAAATGAAATAAATTTTCTAATGTCACCTATTAAAAATTATTTTTAAAAATATTTGTGAAAACACCGACAGAGCCATGATTATAATTACCCTTTCTGCTCATCTTCTTACCCATACAACTCCTTCTAAACAAAGTGCTTGTTTAAGTGAGAAAAATAATACAAAAGTCACTTTTTTAAGGCTCTTCACCATAAATAAGGCTTGGCACATCATATCATGTCAGTTGTGCAGAGAAATCACCCCTTAGGAGATAAGCATATCTATAAATCCCCCCTTCAGAAAAAAGTATAAGTGAATTGCTATAGCAAGGACATCGTGAATAGAGAATATGTTTGACTTAGACCAAGGAGAGACTTTTTTAAACTATCAAAATAAAATACACACTTTTTTTTTAATAGTCTCCCTGGGCAGTAATCTGACTAGAAACTGTCAACAAATATTGTTCTGTAACATTCTACATAACTCAGTCACCATGGAAACTGTATTACTATTGGAAAGAAAGAAAGAGAAACATATGGTTGGGTAACTGTCTTACTACAAGAAGCCTGAAACCTATTTACAGGGTCATCACTCTCTCTGAGAGAAGTAAAGTACTCAAAACCAAAGGCAGCTTTAATCAAATATTCCAGTGGACATGTTGAAAATTGTTAGTTTTTGCTAAGAAGAGAAAAGAAATAATAACAACATGTTGGTTTGCTATATTTTTGGAATGTTCTCTTTATTTTTAGTAATCTACAAGAGCCAATGAAAGTCCGTTTATAATTAAAAATGTATTGTGCTTTACCCAGCTCATTTTTCTTTCTATTAAACATTATTCAGGTAATATTTATGAAGTGTCTACTATGTACCTAATCAGATACTAGGCTTCTTGTTGTGACACAAGTTTCTTGTCCTTTAATTGCATATGAGTTATTAAAGGAAATAAATTTTAAAAATTTTACCATTGAATTATAAGTGACATAATAAAGTCATTAATGGCATTTACAAGAACACCAAAAGAGAACTATTAATTAATTTTTGCTCTAGGTTTCTTTTTCTTTTCTTTTTATTTTTTTTTGAGACAGAGCCTCAAGCTATCCCCCTGGGTAGAGTGCCATGGCATCACAGCTCATAGCAACCTCCAACTCCAGGGCTCAAGCGAGTCTCCCGCCTCAGCCTCCCAAGTAGTTGGGACCACAGGTGCCCGTCACAATGCCCGGCCATTTTTTGGTTGCAGCCAGCATTGTTGTTTGGCGGGCCTGGGCTGGGGATTCGAACCGCCACCCTGGGTGTATGTGGCTGGCGCCTCAGCCACTTGAGCCACAGGCGCGAAGCCATGCTCTAGGTTTCCAATGGACATCATCTATTCCTCCAAAATAGCACATTGAATTACCATATTGACTTACAAGGTCTTACACATAGTACTTGATTACTAAATATGTTTCATATTGATCATTTTTATCAATCTCTTTGCATGTCTAATTAACCAGTAGACCATAATCAAGTTTTTCTCTACATATGTATAGCTAGAATGTGGCATTGTGCCCAATATATCATATAACTTAAAAACTTGTTTAATGTGTTAATGATGTTGAAGTTTGAATTTTTATCTGGTTCTCAAAGAATCAATTTGTTTTCTACTTGTAGAAATATGGAATACATAAATGTCTCAAATTTTTCTACCTCAATCATTTTAAATTTTCAAACAAAAATGAAATGGGAAAATTTAAAAATTCGTAGTCACTCTTATTACATCTTGTCCAAATTTTCAAACTAGTTAAATATTCAGAGAGTAGTAAAAATTTTGTTACTTTAATAAAAAGCCTAGAGGCTTTATCATTAGCACACAGGAGGCAATATATTTAATATACTTGTAATAACAAAGTATGTCTTTCTATGATGAAATAGAAGGTCCATTTTGAGTTGAGAATTCTCCATTCTTTTTGAAGAGGCTATATTAGTTTTAAGTCCCATTGATACCGGATTTCTAACACTGGATTTCCAGGCTCTTGGTCTTGACGATTCGATGAATGAATCGACAGACCACAGAATGAACAGTGGTTTTATTTACAACTCAAAGAAACCAAACCTCCTTGCAGGGCAGGATGCAAG
>CAUYQV010094145.1:0-19809 GCA_963574575.1 Galagoides demidoff | reverse complement strand
ACTCTATTACTGAGAGATTCTATTATATTTCAAAGTTCCTCAAATAACTTTTTTTTTTTTTTTGTAGAGATAGAGTTTCACTTTATCACCCTCGGTAGAGTGCCATGGCATCACATAGCTTACAGCAACCTCCAACTCCTGGGCTTAGGTGATTCTCTTGCCTCAGCCTCCTGAGTAGCTGTGATTACAGGTGCTTGCCACAATGCCTGGCTATTTTTGTTGTTGCAGTTCAGCCAGGACTGGGTTTGAGCCCGCCACCCTCTGTATATGGGGCCAGCTCCCTACTCACTGAGCCACAGGCACTGCCCTTGAATAACTTTTTCATTTCCTTAAGCTCTGCTATCTCTTTTCTCATTATGTCCATATCTTTGGTAACTGTCTTTGAATTCATTAATTTCTTAAGACAAGTTTAGAACTACTCTTTGGATTTCAATTTATTTGAAATTCAGTTCATCTTATTTGCCATCCATATTCTGAATTCAATTTCTGACAGTTCAGCCATTTGTCTATGTATGGCATCTTCAGGTGTATCTCCTTTGTCATTTGGGGGTGGGGGGGTGATCTATTCCATTTATTCATGTTGCCAGAGTTCTTCCATTTTTCGTACCCCATGTTTATTTTCCAACATTTGGTTATGGGAACTGGTAGGGTAAGACTGAATTGGGATTCCCAGGTAGTAATCAGCCCCTTACCAAAGTTCTAGGCTTTGTAATTTTGGCTTATCCCCTACAACCTTACAAAGGCCCATTTCAGACTTTTGGCCAGAGTATCTGGGGCCCTACATGGTGAGATAGCACAAGCTGGCTCTGTTTTGAAATCAGCCAACCTCTACCCTATCCTAAGAAGTCACAGTATGAGGTTTAAATATCGGCTGTGGAGAGATACAGACAGCTGTGGTACCCCACCCCCACCTTTAGTTCTTTTCTGATACAGAATTTTGAAGGTCAACCTTAGAGTGTCCCCAGGTGGACAGCCCTAGATGCAAGTTCTAACCAAATTGTGTCAGGCAGTACAAACCCTGCTCAAAAGAGAGGGATTCAAAGGTCTCCAATTTTGGATAGAAATCCTCAGTCAGTTCTGTCCTGTAAACCCAAGAGTATGGCATCCAGTCCCCTCTGGTAAGCCACCAGTTGCCCATCAATGTCCTAGCTGGGCATCAGTGCCCTGTCCTCCAGGCCCAATCAAAGCTGTGAGTCCTGGACCCCACCAGCCGGGCTCAGTTTGCACAGGGCATCCACACCTCTGCTCTCCATCTCATTTGGAGCAAAGGTTCTGGGCCCCCACCCACCAGACTCAGTTCACACTGGTGTGGTGTCTCTGCTCCTTGGCTCAGTTGGAGCTAGGGATTCTTACTCTACCCTCCCCCCAGCTTACTCCACACAGGGCAACCACTCTCCCACTTGCATCAGAGCCAGGGGTTCTGTACACTCTCCTGTCAGACACAGCCTGAACTGAGGATCAACACCATCACTGTCTGTGCAAATTCATAACTAGGGGACTGCTCCTCCCACCTCTTGTTCCTTTCTTCCCATGCCCTCTTTCTTCCCCACTAGTTACAGATTCTATCCTGATGTTCAGTGGTTCGCACTATGCCCAGATCTCTCAGGAAAAGACCAAACACTCTGGGCTCTACAGGGGGCAGAACTTCAGACCGCCATGCGAGGGGAGAAGGGTAGACTGGGAGTTCAGAATTGTAGGGAAAATATTTGTTCAAATTTATGCCGGGTGGGGTGGTGTCTAGGTTCACAAGTGGGACCTACTGGAGAAGGAGACCTGGTGTTTAGTGGCTCTCTCCAGTGAGGTAAAATGAGATGTCCTTTTGTCCCTTGCTCATTTGCAAAGAGCCCACAGTGAGCCTCCCACTTGGAGGAGGGGTTCCCCACCCTCTGGACAATAGGATTTGTACCTGTAATTTGTTTTCTTGAATGCCTCTTCCTTGGAGTTGCAGTTTGCCAAACTTCTTTCTTGGCTCAGCTCCTCACCTTTGGTATAATAGAGTCCAATTCTGTCCAATTTTTCTCCCTTTGGTCAGGAGCCTCTGCCAAGCATTGCTACTAATCAGCCATCTTCCCAGAATCTATTACTTTGATTAACTCTTTATTAATTAATTTTAATTTAGAATTCTGATGAAAGGATCCCCCAAGTACTAAATAGGATGAATAAAATATGACTCATACCCGAACACACTTTGAGAAATTTCTCATCCTTGACTTTCTAAATCATATTAACTTTCAGAAAGAAATTCCTTTGTAAGTAATAGTCCTATTTGGTATCAAAATTGTTAGCAATGATGTTCACTCACTGTGTTTTATTTTGTTGTTATCTTTGTATGCAATGTGTCAAAGTTCTGAGCAAAAGTTTTGGGCTGACACCTTCACTTGTGAGTGGCAGTGTGTTTGTGTACAAATTTAAAAGTCAAGGTCCTAGTAGGAACCATCTGGTATACCCAATGCAGTATTTTATGAATAGTCCCTTTATTAAATTCTCCTCAAATTATGAATGGGGAATAGAGGAAAAAGGTAGGAGTAGATAGGCAATATTTTTGGGGTCTAGCAACAGAGAAAGATGCTGTACTCCAGCCATGAAGCATCATGGCTTCATAAAAGGAGAGAACCCAGAAAACTTAGGCAGAAGGAAATTAATAGGATATATTAGACCTTAACACTTGGAAAATTCTCCTTCAAGCAGTAATGTTTCAATAATCTAGTTTTGTCTACTTCTGTAAGAATCCATTCATATTAATTGGTTTTAAAAGAACATTTACATAATATGATAAATGCCATTCATTATCTGTGGGTTAAATCCATAAACCAAAGCATGGAAGACTCAGTTATAATTTATTTTTAAATCAAGCTTTGACACTTACAATCTTTTCTATAACTATAATTAACAGATTTCATAGAAGAGGAATAAGTTGGGTAAATTTAGTAAATTCTTCATCTTTTCCAGGAGAAAGAATAAATTCTATCTAAATATTCATTCTTGTAGTTCTTGATTTATTAGCTTCAAAGTTATGATGTAAACCAAAGAATCAGTATTAAGTTATTGCTTTTTGGTGGTAGGAATGGAGCTGGGGAAGATTTGAAATTTATATTTTTAATCTTTCTGTATTATTTGAATAATGAACCAGTGCATATACATGGTAAGAATAGTCCATCTGGGGAGACCAGTCAGGATAGCACTGCAGTTTTCCAGGAGAGAGATGCAAGAGGCTGAGGAGTACCATAGAACAAGCAGTTTCATTTGTTTGTGTCTCCAAACACTGCTAGGATGTTTCTTTTTTTTAAGTTCTCCCAATACCTTTGTCATCAGTGTCAGCATCCTCAGTAAACAAGAACAGAAAGAAGATAAAGCCCCAGATTTATCATTATTTTAACCTGAAATAACTAACTAATTCAATAACTTGAGTTCGAAGTGCTCAGACTATCTTATAATGCATACCTAATGGGGTCTCCATAGGGTAAGTTCAGTTCATATAGACATAAGATTGCATGTTTTCACATTTGTCAGAGCCTGTTCCTCTTAGAAACAGTGACTTGACACAGGGTAGATGCATCAAAATGAAGGAAGAAACCAAATGAACAATGCAAAGGGGCTTGAGGGAAACATAGATGACTGATCTTCCTACGGAAACCATACAGCGCAATAATGCACCAGACTAGTGCAGACCTGGGAAGCATGAGCCTATTATCCCTCCTTATCACAAAAACCCTAGCCTGTGAAGCCAGCATAGGGAGTAGCCATCTCATTTTAATGATGTATATATAAGTTTCCTTATATATACTTCATGTATACAAGGCCTTCTAAGAGCCTAAGAAGTAAAACTGTTACAGATACATGATTTAGGCAAAGGTCAACTGCTTAGTCTACTCACACACAGCAGTGATGGAGAAAGCAATAGACTCCAGTTCTAAAAGTACTGCCTTGGCCATCTAAAATAAACTGCAGCCTGAGAATCTTCATGCCTGTTAGCTACTGTACTTCCTAGAAATGCTGCTTGCTGCAAAAATGCAGAGGTTTCTTTAAAAATGGAGGTTTGTTTTTCTCCTATAGTAAGAATTCCTGAGCTAAGCTCAACATGGATGCCATGGGCCCAGGCTTTTCATTCACCCATCTTTAAAATGTTGGATTTTTGCCCACAAGCTTTTCAATTTGTGATAGCAAGATGGCCTCTGGGCATCTCATTTGAGTTCCAGACAGAGGAAGAGGGAAGGAGTAAAAGACTTATTGTTCCTAAGGCTTCACTGGGAATGGCTGCTCTTTCTGAATGAAAAGGACAGTGTTCTTCTATAACCCACTCACTTGCCAAAACTAAGTCATTTTCCAAGTCCCCCTTTCCCACATCCACATCAATCTAAGGAAATGGATCCTTGAATGGTTTAGACAAATCCTGATTTATCACCAAAGGTAAGAGCCTAACCTCCTTAAGAGCACCCTTAGATGGAACCCTATCTGCTCCCTGAAAACTACTAGTTCTTTAGTAGGCAAAAAGTGAAGGAGCTGGGTGCAGTGGCTCATGCCTATAATCCTAGCACTCTGGGGGGCCAAAACAGGTGGATTGCCTGAGCTCAAGAGTTAGAGACCAGCCTGAGCCAGACCAAGACCCCATCTCTAAAAGTAGCTGGCTCTTGTGGTGGGCACCTGTAGTCCCAGCAACTGAGGAGGCTGAGGCAAGATGACCACTTGAGTGTAAGAGTTTGAGGTTGCTGTGAGCTCTGACACCATAGCACTCTACTGAGGGCCAAAAAATGAGACTCTGTCTCAAAAAAAAAGAAAAGAAGGCAGCTTGGGAAGCAATACATTTTCTGAATCTCCCTCTTCTACCTTTGGACTGATGAGCAAATATCTCATATTCTAGTAAAGTGAATTAAATGCATATGAAGGGTTTTCCCTGTTCAGTTTTCTTTTACAACTAAGGATTGCAAAATGAATATCTAATGGTAATTGGTCTTAATTTATTTATTATAACAGACGAACATTTGAGAAAGGCAATAGTGTAGTCAACAGTGGCTGAGAATGATATGGGTTCCTGCAGTGAGCTAAGAGGGTCTGAGGCAGAAAATTACAGGAAGGGGAGTTAGTGAGTCAATGTAGGCGAATGCTAGAGAAATTTCTTTTCTTCCGCCTAAAGGGAGTGGGCAGCTATCACACCTTATCAATATTGATTTACAACCCCTATCAGAAGTAAGGATAACTGTTACACAATGTGAAGTACTTGAAACTAGTATTGTTTCAGCAAAGTCACACGATATTTTCAAAAAAAAAAAAAAAGGCAAATATGGCTAGTGATAGAAGTGCCTGTGAATCTCTTTCAAAATCTAATAGCCACCTGCTATAACTTCATATGTGCAGTCAATGAGATTCAGGATTTGAATTGTGAGCTTTCAGAAACTCCATATGTAATATTTTTCATTACATTAAGTTATATGCAGAGAGATATAGGGGTTTTTATAATGCTGGGTAAGTGCAGTCTTGCTTTTTGATGGAGTTTCAACAATAGAACTAGTTTATTATACCCTCGAGCTACATCCCTATCTGATATGGTACAGTAATGAGATTTTTAATACTTATTAACCTCATGAATTTTGCAAACTGATAAAATTGAAAGAAGGAACATCTATTGCATCACTGAGACTTATTCAATGACTCTGTCTAATGTGTTAAGAATATTACTATTACCCCTTTTTCCAAGCTTAAAGAATTTTGAGCTAGTCCTTTTGATTTTTTTTTTTTTGACTCAAATCCTTCTGACCAGAAAGTGTCACTCTTTGCATCCTGAATACAAATCTTAAGTTCCGTAAGCTAGCAATAAACCATCCTTTTTTCATGGATAACAAATTCTTAGTACCAAAACAATGTTTTTAAAAAATACTTTGTATAAAATGTTAACTTGATCTCTTCCATCTATATATCAATTAAAAATTTAACAGTGAAAGAAATGGGACTTAAATAACATTCAACATTTAAGTGTATATGATGTGCCAAGCACAGTGGTAACAATTTGCATAAACAGCATGCTCACTACAACCCTAAAATGCAAATACTTTTAAACTTCTAAGCCTCAGTTTAAGCATCTATGATGTGAAGATATTTAATTTTACCAAGACCATGTGGTACCAGATAATAAGTGACAGAGCTAAGGATGTGTGCTTTCTTCAAAGGCTCACCTTTCTCAAACTCATCCATCACCTGTGCTCATGCCTCTCACTTCATGTTTCCGTCTATAGACTTAGAAATGGAACTTTCCTTTTTAGATTGGACAGTATAGGTCAGAAAACCAAAAAATGTATAAGCAAGAAGAACAGGTGTAGACTAATTTGACCGGGGATAATCAAGAAAGGATTTGCTGAGTGTACCATACTCAAAGAGTTTCAAAAACAAGTATGTAAATACAAGTTAGTCTGAAACATCATGTACTCTACTTACGCTACTGTAAGCCTGACTTTGTGTCCAGACCAGTGGGCTGAAGGCAGACTATTTGAGGACTGTTTTGCTCACCTATGGTGTCAGATATTCTGAGAAATATGCGTGGACCTTTTCTTTTTTCATCAGTTTTCTTTAGTTTTTGTGTATTTAATGTGTAGCCCAAGATATCTCTTATTCTTACAACTTGCAGTGGATAGGAAAAAGGGTTGGACACCCCTGGTATTTTTTGTTCTAACAAGTCTGGATTATCTAGTGCAGGGCTGTCCAATAGAGCTTTCCATAATAATGGAAATAGTCAATGTCTGTGTTGTCCGCCATGATCCTGACTAGTCACAGATGGATATCAAGCACTAGAAATGTAGCTACTGTGACTGAGGAACTTTTACTTACTTTTAATTAATTTGAATGTAAATAGCCATCTGTTGCTAGTGGCTCCTATGTTGGAAAGCATATATCAAGAGTTTTTCAAATAGGGCTTGTTTGTAAACCTTGGACCTGAAGACCAGATGTGGGATAGATAGAAGGATGTTTAAGTGGAAAGTAATATAGGTATGAAAGAAGAAAAACAAGAAAATTTTTTATGCTTGCTAATGATTCAGAATTTTTCCCTGAAGGTGGTATTAACTAATGAAGAATATTCAACATTATTCATTTTGATTCCTTTAGAAACTGTCTGATTATTATGTGTGGCTAGTTAGACAGACATATGATAGATATACACAAAGACCTCTGTTTAAGCAAGATGTTGAGCAGATGTTTCATTTTTTCCATTCTTTTTCTTAGAAGAGAGCATTCTTTATATATTCTTGCCAAGTGTTAAAGACGAAATTATTCTGACCCTTGTTAAAACAGTACTATTGCATTAGGATGTCAAGGCTATCACAATGGAAGGGAGATGCCAAACTCCTCTCTGAACACGGTAAAGATAGCTGGGGATTTATAGCCAAGGAGCTGGATCAGGATGAGGGAGACACAGTGGATAGAAAATTACTAAAAAGAGATGTCAAAGGTAGGGAGATTATTGCTAAACCAGCTTAACAAGATTCTTGCTGAAAGCAGGCCAGGGTAAAATATTATCAAGTGGGGGATGCTGGGGTATGAAGAATTTTATCAGATATGGAGGCTGATCAGATTTCAGGGGTGGGGAGGTTCTTGCTATAACAGGGCTGGGCAGGCAGAAGACAGTATAGGAGACAAGGTCAAGGGCTAGTCTAGAAGAAGACTAAGATAAGCCTGACTAATATTTGGTCTAGCAGAGTCTTTGTCACAACAAAAAGCCACATAAGAATAGTAGTACATGACAGGTAAATGTGAATCATAATATAATCTGAAATTCCTTTTCTCTACTCATTCCTCTCAGCCATCCCCAGAATAACCAGTAGGCCTAACATTAACTTAAGGAGGAGCAGCACAGAGACAGACCATAAGGAAAAACACAGAAGGGCGGCATGTGTGTCATAGACATAAAGGACATCGTCATCACTCAGCCCTGAGAACTGGAATTCTTGCTGGCTGCCAGAGCACCTTCCCTCTTCACACTCTCCTTTACCATAGTCCTTTGGTTCCTTTCTGGCCTCAGTAGGTTCCTTTGCCCCTGACTTGCAAATTTGAGATGCAACTTTTTTCAAAAGGAGGAAAAAGGAATTAAGAGTCCTCACAGTGAGCAGGCAGAGGGTTCATAGGACCATAATATATTTGGCCCAGGGTCAGGTTCATGCTTGCTCCCACAGGACTCAAGAAGGTGAGCACAAGACCTGTTCTAGCTGCCTGGGAGCATTGATCTCCTTGTCCTGCTGGTTTGCCTGGGGCTTGTCTTCCTCCTCCCTTGGTGACTGCCAGCTTGCTTTCCTTTGTGTCACTAGAGCACCTCACACATAGTGCTAATAAAACATGCTATGAGTGGTGAAAAGCTTATTTTTATAAACCATTGAAAGAAAGGAGCTGTGGCTCTCCACCCCACTCATGCAGCTTTGGCTGGCTTGCCTCTTAAACACGTCCTGTGCATGGGAAGCACTGAAAGGGGACTGTCAGAGACCTGCCTTGTCTTGTCTGAGCCTCTGAGCAAACCTCCCATTTCTGATTTCTCCTCCATTACCAGCTCAGCAACTGTTGGCTACAGAAGTGACTGCCTATTTATCCCAGCTACTTTACCACCTCTAATATTAAGTTCCTAAAAACTTCTGGCCACTAGTACTGGCTCATTTTAAACAAGGAGACAAGCTACTTTTGTTTTATATTCCCCTGCAGAATCAGCTTAGTGCACAAGGTTAGAGATTAATGGATGGAATATTCATTTTCTACAGCAGATATTCATAAACATAAACTCTCATAGGATACATGGAGCTTTTCAGAAAGCTGTTTAGAATACTTTGTGGCAACTAGTTTACACTGAAGCCAAGCTGGTGAGGATAAATAAAATATTTGAGGCTACATTAAAACCTAAAATCTTTAGAGGGTCATATGTAAAGTTACAGTGGCTATAAAATGAGTTTGGTTTAATTGTGAATAATGGCTTGATGGTATTGTAATTTGGGGTAGGGGAGGAAAGGGCTGTCATTTAGAACCAGACCTATAATGAAATATGTCTATATCCCGTTTTGCTCTAACATTAAAACAGGCGGTCAGGAAAAAATGCAGAAGCCCTGAGCGAGATAATGGGATTTCTCTTCATTTGATTTGCTATGGAGAATGCTGGCCTATTTAATACGTCCATGTGGAGTTGCTGTTTATATTTTGGTTTCTAATTAGCATAGTCATTCTGAAGCCTCTAGCTGACTTCCCCTTCCATATAAATCTAATTTGGCCTTGAGGAGGGTTATTAGAGCAGCACAAGGAGCACAAACAAAGGGAAATGTCTGCCAAACAGCAGGCAGGCTTAATGCATCTGGGGCTAGCGCTGAGGCCAGCAGCCAGACGGGTGTGTGGTGCTACGAGAAGCAGGAGGGGCAGCGCCTGGACATCACATCAATCACCATCTCCCGCCTACCCGACCAAGCCTACTTCACCCCAGCCGGTGTTGCCTGGCCACGGCAATTTCATAATAAAAAAGGGATGATATTGAGGGATGTGAAAGCTATAAAGAAAAGATTTAAAATTGATTTTGAAAGTTTCTAAACTAGGCCACTGAATGGATGGTCTGTATTGAAGTAAATGCTTAGTCTCCCTCCTAAAACTCCTTGTAAAGAGTGACATTTCAATTTTCCCTGGCTTTGGGGAGCTTGATTTTTTAACAGCTCTACAACTCAGCCTTTGAGAAGCAACTTCTAGCAGTGATAATAAAGTATACGGAGTGGGGATATGGACAACATTGATAAAGAGGCACTAATCCTTATTCTCTGTGAAAAATAGTCTGAAGGCAAGATTCTATCCCAAAGGGGAAGAAAGAAGAATGTTAAACATGACTAGCAGTGACCTATTTTTCACCAAGCAATTGGAGCCCAAGTACATTTTGACTAAAATGTTGTTCACGGAGAAGAGCAAAGGACTTAAACTCTTTATAAAGGGCACTGAAGTACAAACTTGGGGCTCTGTGACAACTCTAAAGAAGAGAGATAATAAGGTTATTTTTAGGGGATCTCATGACATTGAGCTGGTATGTTCTCTGTAGGGTCTATGCTTGTAGTTGGTGATGCATCTTAACTGATTTCTACAACCTTTATAAAGTTGGTAGAAGTACATTTTAAGGGCTCAGGGAGCCTTGTTCACAAAGGTCTACAGAAGTTCTGATGAACATAGCTGCTTGCAAAACTCTCCCTGACTACAAAGTGCAGAATGGTAATGAACTGAATCTGTTCTTCAGCCAGAACAGTGAGAATTACAGCTCCCCCTAGAACACATTGCAAAGTCTCTAAAATTAAACTTTTAAAAAATACACTCCTGTCACATTTTGTATATTCTATTTAAATACATGTCCATCAACAATTTATTGTATACTGACAGTGTTAAGAGTTTCAGACACATGAGTTCCACATATCTTTGAGAAGAAGAAAAAAATCAAATAGATTTTAAAAATTAGAAGAAGCTTTGCAACTCATGGGAATATTTCTGAAATCATGAGGGCAGGAAGAAGATATTGCTGAAGATGAAAGAAATGGAAGCATCTTTTCAAGACATTTCTAAGTGGAAATGGACATAGATTTAGAATGGAAGGAGACAAGAATCGTATGTTCCCAAGCCCTTTGTCCAAGAAGATAGTTGTAATATGAAAAACCCTGAGAGTTCAAACCCCTCTTCTAATTTTGATGTATTTACTCTTTCTACCCTATCCTGCTTCCAAAAGAATTTGCTTCCATCTCATAGCCCAGCTGTCCATGAGGAAAGGTTGGTTGCCTCACTTACTGCCCTTGGCATCTGTTTCTTCATCTGTCAGAAACTGATTGAAACACTCTCTCTAGGGGGAGGGCAGCTGTCTTCTGGGGGTTTCTTTTCCACTTAATCTCTGTTACAAGTTAAAATGTCTCAGGGGTCAGTCCTAGACTGCCACATTACCTTAGAACAGTGGTTCTCAACCTTCCTAATGCCGCAATGTATTTTCATTGTTACAAAGGGTTCGTGACCCATAGGTTGAGAACTGCTGCCTTAGAAGATCTTTCCAATAAGCTCAAATACCATCTCTATGCCACACATTAAGCTTTGAGATGCCTGTAAATAGATGAGCAAAATGCTAACCCGGTGATTAAATAGGTCTGATTGTCAGACGAGGTCTTTATACCTAGACAATAGATTTAAAAAGGAATTCATGATCTGCAAGCTCCTAGCCTCAATACCAATAAGCCTATTCCTCTAGATCCAGGCTCAGCAAGAGACAGCAGCAACATCCTTGCTCATGTTGGGAACATCCACCCTTGCTCTCCCAGAGGAAGTCTTGACTGTCTCCTCAAACATCTGGGACCTTGTTTAGGAAGGCTTCACAGCCACCACCTCCTCCCCACCTAACCAATCAAGTGACATCACCTCCCATCTGGCCTATTGCATGGGATCCCAAAATGTAATTTCCCAACCCACATACTGAGTGGGCTTTATATTATGTGTAAGATAGAGCATAAAAGTGCTAGGCACTAGGGATGGAGTGATCTGGGAAAAAGCCAAGCATCACTGCTGGTCCTGAGTACTAAAGGCAATACTTACTAGACACAGCAGACTGTCTCGGTCCTGAGTCATATTTAGCAGTGATAAGAAAAAGGCAAGACAGAAGTGCAGTACACAGAATGTGTTAAGAGTTCAAACATGCAACTAAAGATAAACTCCTTGTTTTGTAACTTTTATCCTCTCTTTGAAGCTTTCCACTATGCTATATTTTCTCATTCTTGACTTTAATAAAAGCCTCTGAAGATCACTGGAAGGGGCTGTACCCTTTTCTCTCAGTGTGGAGGGAAAGATGGTGTTGGCCTCCCAGGGTTTCCTCACTTCAGTGCAAAATGGGCTGAGTAAGTATTAATTATTTTGCATTGAGGTACATGGATCATCACTCTCCTGTTTTTAAATGTCCAATGGCAACTCACCTCTCTTGGGAATTTGGGCCTTTATCCTACTTTGCCCTTGATAGCCACCTGATTTTGTCCTACCCACCCCCCCCTTTCCCTGTATCACAGTCCCTTGGCTGAGCACCTTCCCAGTGGCCTTCATCCAACCCCTCCAACAAGTGAAGTTCTTTTCCACATTGTGCAGGTGTTTCTGCCTGAAAGGATCTTCCCAACCACCCCCACCCTTCCTTTTTCCATTAATCCAATAACTAGTGCCCATGATGAAGTAGTGTTCAATAAAGCTCTGTTGTAGGGGTTTTTAATAAACAAAAGTCCTTGCTCTCATATCACTCTCAATAACAAATTAAATGAAAACTTTACCACATTTAAGTTCTACAGATAATAATAAGACATAGTAAGAGAGGCAAGGAATGACTAAGAGAAAGGAGGGTGCTGATAGTTACTCCAGGGGCTCAGGGGAGACCTTGCTGAGAAGCTCATGTCTGACAGAAATGTCAAGAGCATGACAGTGAGCCAAACAGATGGCACAGCAAGTGTGAAGATCCTCAGTGAACCTGAAGTGCAACAAAGAGGCCCAGTGTGTGGCTGGAGCAGTGAGACAGGCAGAGGGCAGCAGGACCCAGGGCAGAAGGTGGCTCATTGGCCAACTCAGGGAACACTGATGGCATCAGGATTCTGAAAGTACAGCTCTCATGCCTCAAGTCTGGGAAAACCCTGGGGAATAACTTATATTCTAGTCACTCACTAAACAGAGCCCTTCATGGGGGCGAGGGAGTAAACTCCCAGGCATTTCTCACAAGGAGATCCCTATTATCCTGACCTACTCTCTAGCCACCTCTGAAAAGCGAGAAGTAAGCAGAATGGAGGGGTTGGGAAGAACACTAGATCCCATTGGATTTTATTAGTCAGATAAAGGTAAATGAGACTTTGGAATAAATGGGAGATATCCTCAGCATCTTCCCCAGACCTCCCTGCCACCATCAGATCCACTATTCCTGAACTTGCATGTCCTGTTGGGTTCATAGTACACTGTACATTTATTTACATCCTAAGAGGATGGTTTCCAGAATCTGGCTAAGTAATCAGATATGACACTCCAGCAGTGTCAGATGGAAAACTAGACTAAGTATTGAGTTTTCAAACATTAATTAGGTGTCCTTAAGGGATTGCAGGAGAAAAGAAACATCTGTGGATAGAAGAACAAAGGGTCAAGACTTTCAGAGAATTTTTTGAGCTTTATTAAGGTTTAACTGAAGAATAAAATTGTACCTTTCAAGTGTACAACACGTTTTCATACATGTATACATTGTGTAACAATTAAATCAAGCTAATTAAGATAGGCATCATCTCACATATTTATTTTTTGTGGTAAGAATATTAAATTTTCCAATATACATTGCATTATTATAGTCATCATGCTGTACAACAGACCACCAGAATTTATTTCTTATGTCTAACTGAAACTTTATAACCTTTGACCAATCTCTCTTCATTTCTTTCTCCCTGTCTCCATCCCTGGTACCCATCATTCTACCATCTGTTCAGCTTTCTTAGCTTGCAAATATAAGTGTTTGTCTTTCTGTGTCTGGTGTAATTGCACTTAGCATGATGTCCCCCAGGTTTTTTCATATTGTTGTAAATGACAGTATTTTCTTCCTTTTAAAAGCTGAATAGTATTCTCTCGTGTGCATTATTATATATGCATATTGTATGTGAATACACATATTCACATATACATATACACGTATATACTAAACTAAATTTTACCTGACACAGGATGCCTATATTATTCGTGTCCTTGTGCATCAAATTTCAGCCTAACTTACTACATAAAGTAAAACAAAGCCTAATGTAGAAATATACTTAATAACAATAGCCCAGTGTCAATCAATTACAGAGGCTAGGCTTCAGTCTCAGGTGGCCAACTGATTCAAATAAGGCAAAGCATCAACCTGTAACCAATGAAGCTGTTTCTGTCCCTCACTTTTCTTCCCTATTGATACCTAATCATATGGCAGGCTGCTGCTCTTGGGACCTATTCTGATTCTGAGGATTGCCTCATTGTTCTTTGCTCAATTATGGTCTGTTAGATTCAACTTGTCTAAGGTTTATTCCTTTTAAAAAATTGACAACCCAGATGGGACCCAAAGTATAATTCCACCTACCTCCACAACCACCCAGTGACCAAGCAGAAGCCTCAACCAAGGCCCACTGTGCCCACTGATCTCATAAAAGCTGGAGGTTATGGGTAGGTTTTATCTCACGTTCCAAACTCCACTAATTTGTGTTTTGAGCTCTCTGACTTTATTTGAAATATATATATTTTTTAACATTACTGGAACAGGTCCAGAATTCGATTGGATCCAATAATGTTTTATCTAGTTAACACGTCTCAGGTAGGCATTTTTGATAATGAGTTTGCCATAATCCAAGGAGTCTGGAACTCTACCTTCCAGGACTCCAGTTAATTTTGTGTATGGGACACAGTTCCCAGAACCTGTGTCTCTTTCATAACTGTGTTAGCTTTACTAAGAACTTAGAATTGCAGTGGCCACAGTGAGGTAGTTTTAATTTGGATAAACTGTTTACTTATGGGTGCATTAGAAAAGCAAGGATCAGAAACCCCACAAGAACAATGGTATGCATTTTTAATTTGTATGCAGAGGCATCTAAAAGATTAAATGAATCAAAAATTGCCTCCCTAAACGATTTTTTACAGAAAGCAAATGAAAAGTTTAAGCAGCAAACTAAGGGCACAGCAAAGAGGACCATATTCCAACTGCACTAAGCCAGCTGTGTCTTCTCTCTATCCATCCCTTAGGCCAGTACCCTGAGTCTGATAACCTTTTTGCTCAATTGCTTTTTTGCCTTGCAATTAATGAAAAAGAGAAAGCTGCACCAATGTTTTACAAAGTGAGACTTTCTTATCAACCCAGCCTGGCTGCCATAACCACTTTTACTCCAGATCTAAAGCTGAATTTAAAAGCATCATCAGAAACTTTACTAATCTAAAAGTAACTTCTCAAAAAATTTACTGAGGACTTTAGAATCATCATAGGAGCTTATGATCCAGAACTCTCTGACCTTCACCTCTTTATTCACATGATATTAGGACTGGTAAAGCTCAGGCCCGGGGGCAGCAGCAGTGTGGAAAGAACCCAAGGAGGATATTAAAGGCCTCTCCAAAGCCTCCTCAAGAGAAGGGCTAAAAGCCAGAAGATTTGTTCAAAAACTTTTAAATTTAGTCTCTAAAGTTTCCCACAAAAACATTGATTGGACTATAATAAATTTTTACAGGAGATATAAAAATGATAAATCAGTTATTTGGAAAAAATCAACAGTACATCTGGACCGTAATGCCACAGGGGTTACTGAAACCCTTTCATATTTTTCCCAGGCAGCACATCAGGACTTGACAACCCTGTGATTTCCTGAACATTCTACCCTCATTCAGTATGCAGATCACTAATAGAACCTGTTCTGGTTCTGATGGCTAAGCAATTCACAAGTCATTCTTTGTTACATTAAACTCTGTTAAATTTAACTTATCTATGGTTTTTCTGTTTATAGATACATGTATGCATGTATTTAAGTATATAGATATATTTTCTTCATCCATTCATTGCTTGATGGATACTTAGGTTGATTCCGTATCTTGGCTATTGTAAATGAAGCTACAATGTACAGGGTACTACATTGTACAGCTACGACGCACTGCAATGTACCGTGCAGATATCTCTTTGACATATCAATTTAATTCTATTAGATATATTCCCAGAAGTGGAATTGCAGGATTATATGGTAATTTTATTTTTAAAGTTTTGAAGAACCTGCCTGTTGTTTTCCTTAATGGCTAATTTACATTCCCACCCACAGTATACAAGGGTTCCCTTAGTCTCCATATCCTTACCAACACTTATATTTCATCATTTTGAAAATAGCCATTCTGACAAGTATGATTTTAGTCAACATTTCCCTGATGATTAATGATGTTGAGCATTTTTTCGTATATCTGTTGGTCATCTGTATGCCTGTTTAAAGAAATGTCTATTTATGTCCTTTGCCTATGTTTTAATCAGGTTATTTATTTTCTTTCTCAGGTAAGTTGAGTTTTTCTTTTGTTTTTGGATATTTACCCCTTATCAGAGGTATGATTTCCAAACATTTTCTCCCATTCCCTAGGTTGTCTTTTCACTAGGTTGATTGTTTCCTTTGTTTTACAGAAGCTTTTAGTTTTGTGCAATCTCATCTTTCTGTCTTTGCTTTTGTTGCCTGTGCTTTGGGGATCATGTACAAAAAATCTTTGCCAAGACCAATCTTAAATTTTTTTCCCTATGTTGTCTTCTAGTAGTTTTATAGTTCTAGGTCTTTAAGTCTTTAACCCATTTTGAGTTGATTTTTATATATAACACACACAAAACTATCTTAAGATGTGAGATAAGTGTACAATTTCATTCTTCTACATATGGATGTCTAGCTTTCCCATTTATTGAAGAGACTTTCCCAATTGTATGTTCTTGGCACCCTTGTCAAAGATCATGATCTTTGTAATTGCATGAATTTATTTCTGGGTTCTCTGTCCTTTTCTAGTGGTCTATATGTCTATTTTATGCCAGTACCAAACTGTTTTGTGGTATATTTTAAATCAGGTAGTATGGTGCCTGTACTTTGGGGTTTCTTCCTCAAGATTTCTTTGGTTGGTCAGGGTCACTTATAGTTACTTACAAATTTTAGGATTTTTTTATGATTTATTTTTTAAAAAGTCATTGAAATTTTGATGGGGCTTGCACTGAATCTGTAAATCACTTTGAGCATTATGCACATTCTAACAATATTAGTTCTTCCAACCCATCGACACAAGATATTCTTCCATAACTTATGGCTTCACCTACTTTTTCCATTAATTTTTATAGTTTTCAGTGTATTTATCTTTTATATCCTCGGTTTAATTTATTCTAAGTTATTTTTGATGTCACTGTAAATGGGATTTCTTTTTCAGATAGTTTATATATAGAAATGCTATTTATTTTGGTGTATTGATTTTGTATTCTGCAACTTAACTGAATGTGCTGATAAGTTTAACAGGTTTCCTTTTTTTTTCCTCTTTTGGTAGAGTGTTTAGAGTTTTCTATGTATATGAATAAAAACCACATCACCTATAGACAATTTAACTTCTTCCTTTCTGATTTGATTACCTTTTATAGTCATGAGCCACATAATGATGTTTTGGCCGGAATGAACCACATATATGACAGTGGTCTTATAAGATTATGTTAGAACTGAAATCACCTGGTGATATCATAATCATTGTAATATCACAGCACAATGCATAACACATGTGTTAGTGGTGATACTGGTATAAACAAACCTTCTGCATTGCCATCCATCTAAAAGTAGAGTGCATACAATTATTTATAGTACATAATACTTGATGTTAATGAAGAATGACTATGTTACTACTTTATGTATTTACTACACTATAATTTTCATCATTATTTTAAAGTATACACCTTCTACTTATTAAACAAAAAACTATAAAATAGCTTCAGTAGATATTCCAGGAGAAGGAATTGTTATTATAGGAGATGATGGCTCCATGCTTGTTATGCCCCTGAAGGCCTTCCAGTGGAAAAATATATAGGGAGGAATAAAACAGTGACATTGATGGCGTTGACCCTGAGTACGCCCAGGATAATGTGTGAGTTTATGTCTTACTTTATAACAAAAAAGTTTTAAAAGTAGAAAAAATTAAAAATGGAAAAAAGCTTATAGGACCAAAAATATTTAGAAACATTTGTACCACCGTACAATGTGTTTAGGAGGGAAGGTATCTAGGGGGGATCTCACCTAACGTGCATGATACAATGGTACATTTCAAAACTATGAAGAAAAGAATATAATTGTCTTACCACAACAAATAAGTGAGGTGATGGACGTGTTAATCGTTCAATTTAAACATTTCACATTGTATATCAAATCAGTACACTGAACCCCATAAATGCATCAATGTACAGAGTTATGACTTAATAAAAACAAAAAATATATAGAAATGTTAACTTATTGAAGAAAGAAAAAAACTTTTAAAATTTAGCATAGTCTAAATGTACAATATATAAAGCCTACAGTAGTATACAATTAATTTCCTAGACCTTCACATACATTCACTCACTGCTCACTCATTGACTAATCAGAGTAACTTTCAGTCCTGTAAGCTGTATGTCGTGGTAAATACCCTATGCTAGTGTACCTTTTAAAAATAATCTTTAATATCATATTTTACTTTACCTTTTCTAGGTTCAGATTTATAAATACTTGCCACTATGTTACCACTGTCTATAGTATTCAGTATAGTAACATGCTGTACAGGTCTGTATCCTAAGGGATCATTGCTCTATATAGCCAGGTTGTGTAGAAGGCTATGGCATCCATGTTTGTGTAAATACACTTTTAATATTTGCACAACAAATATTGAATGTCTTTAAGTGTGTCTTAAATCACTTAATGATACACCTCTCAGAATGTATCCCTACTGTTAAGCAATGCATGGTTGTATTTCTTTTTCTTGCCTCATTGCTCTGGATGGGACTTCCAGGACTAAAGAGAAGTGGAAACAATAAGCATCATTGCCCTATTCTTTTTCTTAAGAGAAAAGTTTTTAGTTTTTCACCATTGAGTATGTTTGTTGTGAGCTTGTTATATATGGCTATTATTGTGTTTACTTACATTCCTCTTATATCTATTTTGATGAGAGTTTTTATCATATAAGAATGTTGAATTTTGTCAAATGTTTTCCTTCATCTATTAAGATGATTATATGGTTTTTGTCCTTCATTCTGTTAATGTGTTATTTACAATTACTAATTTGGATAGATTGAACTATCTTTTATAACAGGGATAAATCTCACTTGGTCATGGTGAATGATTGTGGGAAAAATACAAGTCTCCCATCACTGACTTTTAATGTTTAAGTTTGAAAGAAACTTGTATGAGTTCTGTTAGAGATAACAGATAAAATCAGGAAAGTTAAAGAAATACAAAGCACAAAGGGTACTCTTAAGTAGTTCTTTTGTATAAATGGTCATAAGTCTTAAGACTAGTTTAAACTGTTTTAGTGTCCTTTAATTAACTGTAATACCAAAGTCCCTGGCTAATGGCAATTGTTCTGCTTGTTCAACTTGTATCATATGTAAATTTAATGCTCCACAAATGGGCAGGTAGGCTGTGTGGATTGTACTCTCCAAAGAACTCCTGCTGCCAAATTTCATAAGTGTTCTAACCAAAAAAAGGATACTGAATTTTGTCAAATGCTTTTTCTGCATCTATTGAGAAGATAATAGATGAGACAGTCCTTAAAATGATATAAGCCAATGACAAACCACAACCAATATCATATTGAACAGAGAAAAACTGAAAGCACTGCCACTTAGAACTAAAACCAGACAAGGGTGTCCACTATCACCACTATTATTCAATATAGTGCTGGAAGTCCTAGCAAACACAATCAGATAAGAGAAAGACATCAGTAGTATCCAAATGGGGACAAAGGAAGTCAATCACTCTTTGCTAATGATATGATCTTATGCTTAGAAAAACCCAAGGTCTCAATCACAAGATTCCTTGAAGTGATCAAGAAATACAGCAGCTGGCTCGGCGCCTGTGGCTCAATGGGCTAAGGCGCCAGCCACGTACACCTAAGGTGGCGGGTTCAAATCCCCAGCCTGGACCCGCCAAACAACAATGATGGCTGTAACCAAAAAATGGCCGGGCCCTGTGGCGGGCGCCTGTGGTCCCAGCTACTTGGGAGGCGGAGGCAGGAGACTCGCTTGAGCCCAGGAGTTGGAGGTTGCTATGAGCTGTGATGCCATGGCACTCTACCCAGGGGGATAGCTTGAGGCTCTGT
>CAUYQV010094144.1:0-29157 GCA_963574575.1 Galagoides demidoff | reverse complement strand
AAAAGTTAATTTTCTGAGAAAGGTACTCAAACTATAATCATACTTCTAAAACCTCCATCCCATCTATCTCACTTATTCTTTTGTACATGATGATAAGGAAAATGTTTACGGATCCTAATCCAAGCCAAATGAAGAAATTCTAGAGTAGAAAAAACATATCTAATGATCAATTTTATCTTGATTTTGTCACAACTCATAGAAATAAAGTTTAAATGAAATCTGAAAATAGCTGGTTGGGTAAATTTACACAGGCAAAGGGACTTTCAAAGTGTGGAAACAACTGCCATAGAGAATAGGCAGGGCATGTCAGAGACAGCAGATCCTACTTGTTTTCTCTAATTAGTCATAGAAGTCCTAGCCCCCAGGCCAAAGACTAATGCCCCGAGTATCTTCAAAAGTGCTACAAACATAGAGGTAGGTGTGACGGCACACACCTGTAGTCCCACAGAATTATTTCTGAAAATATGTATTATTTGTGACACACAATGAAGATTATGATAACTTAGAACGAACTACACCTCCCAAACACAATGTGACGAGTTGTGCCCTCTATACTGGGGAGAAAAACAACACAGATTTTCAAATACAATGATTCTATAAAACTCTAGGTCCACCTTAATTTATATATTTCTGGGCCATTGAGCAAGAAGCAGAGTCACCGAAAAAAGTGGCCAGCTTTGGAGGGTGGGAAGGATGAAGGAGGAGCATTAAGTGTTGTACCCGCTGAGAGTGGAATTCTAGAGAAACACCAGCACACTGAGTACGAATTAAGCAAGGTCCTTTATTGGGACAGCCAGTCCAGGTTGGGCTCAGGCCAGAAAGTCGATTGATCTCTTTAAAGCAGGGGTGCAAGGTTTTTATATGGGACTTCGAGTGGGGGATGGGAAGCCCTATTGGAAGCAGAATTTTACAGAATCTAGTATCTGCAAGGTTAGACCTATGGAGAGGGGGCTTATGATGGGGGAGAGGTTAAGAACTGCACACAGGCAGAACAAAAAGACCTGTGATAGGATTGTGGTTTCATAAGATTTTTTAGCTGTCACAGGACTTTGCAACTCTCAGCTTCTTGCTCAAGGGGCTATTTTGTTTACAAAAGGTGAAGGGACGCTGCAAACTCTTTACAAATTGGAGTATGTCTGGTTCACTTGCACAAAAGGGATGGAGTTAGGGCATCACAGTCCCCACTGTCTTATCCTCATGTCAAATTTTCGATGTCAGTCTTTAATTCTTGACTATTCATCTAAGGATACGGAGTCATATTGGGCATAAATCACCATGCGTTTGATTGTAGCCAATCAGGCTCTTAGGAAATTGATGAACCAGGGTACACATACATCTGGGGCAGTACATGTACTATAGCACAAATGCCCTCTGGATGAATCAAGCTGCTAGTTTCTGGATAGCTAGGATGACTGGCTCATTTTCCATAATAGAAATGACAATGGTGACATAGTATAGTTCACCCAGTACTTGAATACAAAGAAACTCACCAGTAGCAGATGGTGGCTCTTTTCTCTGTGGAGATTCTTGGGGAGAGGCTAGTGTGGAGATGATGAAATAGCCTCTGATGCCTGAACAATAGATTCACCAAGTACATAATTGATAGGAGCATAACTCCTATACAGAAGACATCACTGAAAGTTTTCTGTGTAAAAAGCAAGGTGCTGATGATGGCCTTCATCAGGGAAAGTGAGCAGTATTTACTGAGATATGGCTGATTAGTTTGAGTCACATTGGAAGAATCAACAGTGTAGAAGATTAGGTAACTGTAACTGGATAAACTGAAGGACCGAAAGAAGGAAAAAATATAGATGATATAATTTGTAAACCATAGGTTAAACCTAGTTTAAACCTCACCAGCCAGGGGATACTGGGGGTTATGCTGATGGCCTGAATTATGCTCAGGAAGCAGGTGGTACAGATAGAGAGGCCTCTCATCACCCACTTCAGATAGATAATGACCTTACCCTTGAAGTTATTGTGGAAATCCAATGGCTCAAACAGGTCTGAAGACAACAAAAGCAGTACCATGAGAAGCATCACTATGTGGACTAAGGCCCAGTGGCAAATTATCAGGTCAGTGGGCTTAGGCCTGTGATTCAGAAGCAGTGTGAAGATGTGGGAGAAAAGGAGGAAAGCGTTGGCTGAGATTCCAAATCTAACTTGTAAAAGAGAGGTGTCTTTAAATAGCAACATGAATACAAAATGATGATCTCCATGGTATAAAGGAAAGCTGTTTTGTATATCTGGGAGAAAAAAAAAAAGCCACCATAAACCTCATGCCATTGTTCTTCTTTGTTCAATAGTCAAAGTCATCACATCACACCATTATTGTCGTTATTATTGTTTCACCCAGTTATATCTGAATAGCCTGAGGTTCTATAAATTATTCAAAATAGCCTAAGTGTTATTTTCTACACAAATAATTTATGGACGTCAAGGTGCATCACATCTAAAGGGGCAACACATCGATAGTCATGTTTGTGTAGGGTACCCATCATCTGAACTCCCATTGTACATAGGCTTCCCACTTTGAACAGCATTTCTTCACTGTTCTGCATTTTCTCATTTACATTTGTCACCCAGACCAATAAAAGACATATAAGGTCTCTTGAAGGTATTGGTACAGCCAAACAAAATGAAATTACTGGTAAGTGGGAAAAGACTCACCCAAACAAGCAACTGGGAAACATTCAGTTGAAGATTTTTCACATTGGATCCCTCTGATAATTTTTTTTTTTTTGTCATTCTTCCATGGTTTTTTTTTTTTTTTTTGATTGTTTGTTTTGTTTTGTTTTTAATCTCTTATGGCTATTTTGGACCTAACTTGATATTCCAGAGTAATCTTATTTTGGCAATTGGACATAGTGTTGTTGAAGCTGCATGCACAGCACTGGCTGACAAGGATGTTGGTAATTTTATGACATGTAATGCTTAGCTGTCCCACAGGAAAAGCAGAAGAAAAACAAGTGACACTGCACATGTCAGATATAGAAAACATGGGAGAATTTAGTAACAGATCATATGCTACAAATTTTAAACACAACTAAAAATCCTGCTTACAACCACCAAGAGAATACCAAACATTATATAGCACACTTTTTAAAAACCTTTATCAGTATGTTAATCATAGGAAAAGAAAGATGAGCATCATATCAACTGTGGAAAACATCAATATATCAGAGTATCTCCAATTTGGAAATTGAAATTTGGAGGAATGTGCCCTTTTTTCCTCCATGTATTCTCATTAGGATCAGTTGAGTTTCCTCCTCTCTTACAAAATTCCCTCAAAATATATAAAATTAGATTATTATATTTACAAAAACACTATGTTCTATTGTTCAGAGAAATAGAGGTGTTCTACTAAGTTTCTTAAGATTTTGATAAGTCACAAATGGTTAATAATTATCTTACATTTCCTTCCTGTTCTCCAATTATTCTCACTCCATTCTCTTTATCTTCCATTTCCAGAAAAACATAAATAATGTCATGGACCATTATTCCCAAGAATTCATACATGTTCTTGTGAATTTCAAAAAAAAAAGTAAAAATTTACTTGTCACATTTGTGAATATATGTTTTAATTTGTTAAACAATAATCTGAAACTTTCAGAGAAAACATCATGGAAAAAAATCACAGGGTTCTTATTTTAATAATGGGTTATTCTGTCTTTCAAATGCGCCAAATCATTATTCTCTCATCACTAAACTATGTCAATCAAACTAATACACAGAAAACTTCCTATAAGGTATTTATTTATTTAGAAAATAAAATAATAAAGGTGAATTTATTTTTGAAGATATACAAAAATGTATTGAATATTAAAACCATCTCCTTGTATGGTACACATTAACTCTATAGAGACTGGACAATGGCAGAAAGTGATAGTTTCAGATAGTTTTATTATATCCAGAAAAGGAATTCTCTAATAAGAACTATGAAGGCATAATAGAACAAAAGTATATATATTTTTTGAAACAGTCTTAAGCTGTTGCCTTGGGTATAGTGCCTCGGCATCCCCACTCACAGAAACCTCAAACTCTTGGTCTTAAGTGATTCTCTTCTCTCAGTCTCCCAAGTAGCTTGGACTACAGGCATTGGCCTCAATGGCCGGCTATTTCTTGGTTGTAGTTGTCATTGTTATTTGGCAGGCCCAGGCTGAATTTGAACTCACCTGCTCTGGTGTGTGGGGCTGGTACCCTAGCCGCTGAGCTACAGGTGCCAAGCCAGAACAAAATCTTCTTTACAGTCATCTTCAAAAATATAAGTAATTTGGCTTGGCAGCTGTAGCTCATCATTTAGGGTGCCAGCCACATATACCAGGGCTGGCAGGTTTGAGCCCAGCCTGAGCCTGCTAAACGAAAATGACAATAACAACAACAACAACAACAAATACCTGGGGGTTGTGGCAGGCTGGAGGCAAGAAAATCACTTAAGCCCAAGAGTTTGAGGTTGCTTTGCCTATGATGCTATGGCACCCCTCCCAAGGGATACATAGTGAGACTCTGTCTAAAAAAAAAAAAAATAAAATAAAATAAAAAATATATATATACATATACATGTAATTTAAAATACCAAAAAATGTCATATTTTGTGACCTTATAATTTTAATAAGTACTAAAATATTATGAATATGCTAAATTGCCTCCAAACTTAAAAGAATAAAGAAGCATATGTAAGTAATTTTCAATTAAATCAAATATCTAGTATTTTAATGGATAAAATTTAGTCTACATGCCTACAAAAGTTTAAGAAAAAATAGTAAAATAAGAAAAACCAAACACAATTTTACAAATTCAACATTACAAAATTTTAAAAGTCCTTTAAAAAATCTGTAGAGTAGTTGCCTCTTAAGATTCTGAAGAACTACTGTTTAGTTATAATTCACTGATATGTAATTAATATTATGAAAAGGGAATTCTCTTAACACTTTATTTAGAAAATCCTTCCTCATTTCACCACCCGTCTCAGTTCTGAGCTCTCACTGTTAATGTATGTGAGAAATGAGATACTACCCAGCTGAGTCTTTAAAGTCCATGCATGTTAGAGGAGACTTTTCAGATGTAGTTATAAGGAAGGAATGACATCAACTCATTTGCCTCCAAGCTCCTAAGTGTCATGTTGCTATTAGAAGTCAAACAACCTTGGCTTTGAGATGATTAGAAAGGAGAATCACCACTGGGAAAACTGAACTTTCCTACTTCCTGCAAAACCACAGAGTAGAAACAGCTGGCTTCTAAACTTGTTCCTATGTATTTTTTTATGTCACCTTGTGTGGTTTATGGGTTTTCAGTCCTTATTAAGAAAATTCTATAAGTGATCCAACCTTCAAAACAAGTAAAATACCACATCGGGCATTTCAATGTGTCTGCTGAATCAGATGATCCTTGCTGGCCTCTTCCTAGGTTCTGCGTCCATGATTTAATTATATGTCTTGGTCATTGATGGTCTTGACCTATGTTTATTTATTTATTTATTTTTTAACATTTATCCAGTTGCTTTTATTTATTCAATTATAATGATTGCAGCAATTTTTAATGAGTAACACCTTAGATTAACACTAATTATACTGCTATAAATTTGGTTCAGGATCAGAACAGGATTTGGGAAAGGGAGAGAACCAAAAAAATAAAAAAAATTAAAAGAGTCTCTGAATATTGAAACAGAGAAACACTTCTTTTTCAACTTTTCAACTTTAATTAAATGCACTCTCCCTTAGATTTCCCTAGACTGGTTTGCAATCTAAGGTAATAGGAAACAAGGCTCTGGGCATTTTGAAGAAACCGCAGGTTAAGCCATGGTGCCAAGCAGAAGACTGAAACCCTGAACTCAGTGTTAAATCTCAGGCATGGTCTGGGATAAAGGCAGATTCTCAACTGTTTCTTAGTGTTCTTTCCTTCTCACCAATTACATTTCCCCTTCTCTGGCTAATCCAGTGCAGTATATAATTCCCTCATTGCCTCTCCTGTCAAACTAATATTTGGAGGGAACCTGGCAGTCATGTGTGGCTTCTGGTTAGATTGGCAAGGCGGCTGACTAGCTGTGACTCACTTCCTTCCAAGACAGTTTGGACAGCAGGGGAAAACTAGAAGGTCTCGTGCACTGGAAATAATGTTGTTATCCTTGGGAAACCTGGCAACAGTTGCTTCTGATTCCTAGTGGAAATGACAAATCTGAATCAATCCATATTATTGGGAAAGATCAAGGGAAAAAACAGCTTCTTCTCCAAAAATGGGAAAGAGGAAATAAGGAGACAAGAAACAAAAAATATTTAGAATGGCACAAAAAGTTATATGCATAAACTTCTTTCTGTTATTGAATCTAACTTTAAGTTTCCTAAATCCAGTTATCAAGTTAAATAGTGTAGGATAGAAGAGAGAGGCCCGCTGGAATTTCCCTCCGGAGTTCAGGGCTTCCGTCTGAGAGGTCCTAGGTTTGCGCTGGGGGAGACCTTTTTTGAATGAGGGCTTGAGTGGACTAGGTTCCATGCTGGCTCCAGTTCCACTGATCCCTGCAGAGTGAGCCTGGCCCCATTCACTAGTATTTTCTGGTACTTGGGGTGGAACATTCTGATACCTAGAACCAGATAAATACCACAAGCTGTTTCTGTAATGACCCACATTGTCATGTTACCCTTGGTTCGTAGAGTCATTGGACTTTTGGCCTTGTGGCCTGTAGCCTTGTCCTCCTCGTTTGTTCCTCGGTAATACCTCCCGATGCGGCTGGTAGGGCTGGCTACTGGAGTTTTCTATGCCTGAAGGAGTATCTCCTGGTAGAGTTTTTCTTTTTAGTACTTGTAAGGCTGGGAGCAGAGGCACAGTTGGAAAAGGAAGCAGCAGAGGCATCACTTGGACTACTCAAGGACACAGATGTAATTGAGCTACATCAGGATCTGGTTGAGTAGCTGTTCTTTGGACGGGACACTTGTCCAAAGGAATCAATGCTCTTTTTTAGGGTCTCCACATCACAAGTGAATTGGGCTACTCGCCCAGATCCTCGTCATATTTACGTTCACTAACAAAGTGCTTGATATCAGCTCTGAGCTCAACCAATTGCTCCTCTGACATTCGAACAGTCACATCAGTCATCTTCTTTAGAAGCTTAGCTTTCTTTGTTCGGCTTAGCAACATTTCCATTGCTTTCAGCTTTCACTTTGTCCGTTTCAGCAAGCAATGCCACTTCCTGATCTATTAAACAGCTCTGCAATTCAGCAAAAGCTTGTTTCATTTTCTTAATGGAAGCATCTATCTCTTCTTTAACTACAACTCAATAACATGCAAGAGACACTGTGCAGCGCTGGAAGTCTTTTAATGATTTTTCAATATTGGAACCTAACTTTTTATTGGTGGAGGAGAAGGGAACATCTTCCTTCCCCATATTTGAAAAGTGAGGTGATGTGGTAGGTCTTGAGAGAGATTTGGCAGCATTCCTGGATTGTTGAGAATTCTGAATAGGGTACCTAGTCAAAGACTTGGACCCAAAATCAGAGACACCCTTCTCCTGCATGGATCCTGTTCTATCTAGCATATCTGGTGTGGCATACCCAGGATCCTCCAGTTCGCTGGCATCTATTGAAAGTGTCTCCAAACCTTCATTGACTGAGTCCACAGACTCAGTATCATTGATGGCACCATTGACATGGTAACCATTCATACCACCTTTCTCTGAGGAAGGCATAGACTGTTCCTCTTGATGGAAACTGATTTACTGGAATCTGGCATACTGTTCCCTGAGTCTGCTGCAGGTTTTGGTTTGCTTTTCTACTTTTTGTTCTTTTTCTTGCCTGTTACTGTCCATTCTTTGAGTACTTCACTGGCACTACCTTCCATGAATGCTTGTACTGTTTTATTCACACAATTATGAAAGTGCAGCAAAACCAGGATGATTTCATTGTTGCTTTTATTGGGAACTATTGCACTCACTGCATTTATCTTCTCTTTCATGTTCTCCAAAACTCCTCCCTGAGCCAGTACAGTATTGGACTGCAAATCAAAAATGAATCCTGAAGAATCCTTCTGGCACTTGGGCTTCTTCCATGACCTGGCAATTATGAATTGGGCTGCAGTAAACATTCTGATACAAATATCTTTGCTGTAATGCGATTTTTGGTCATCTGGGAATATACCTAATAAAGGAATTACAGGGTCAAATGGCAGGTCTATTTTTAGTTCTCTTAAGTGTTCTCCAGATGTCTTTCCAAAAGGAATGTATTAGTTTACATTCCCACCAGCAGTGTAGGAGTGTTCCCTTTTCTCCACATCCACGCCAGCATCTCTGGTTTTGGGATTTTGTGATTTGGGCTAATCTCACTGGAGTTAGATGATATCTCAAAGTAGTTTTGATTTCTTTGATGATTAAGGATGGTGAGCATTTTTTCATATATCTGTAGACTGTGCACCGATCTTCTTTAGAGAAATTTCTCTTCAAGTCCCTTGCCCACCCTGAGATGGGATCACTCGTTTTCTTCTTGCTAATATGTTTAAGTTCTCTATGGGTTCTTGTTATTAAACCTTTGTCAGAGACATAACCTGTGAAAATCTTCTCCCATTCTGATGGCTGTCTGCTTGCCTTACTTACTGTGTTCTTGGCTGTGCAGAAGTTCTTTAGTATGATCAGGTCCCAATAGTGTATTTTTGATGTTGCTTCGATTGCCCAGGGTGTCCTCCTCATGAAATGTTCGCCCAGGCCAATCTCTTCAAGTGTTTTCCCTCCACTTTCTTCCAGTACTTTTATGGTTTTATGTCTTAAGTTTAAGTCTTTAATCCAGTGAGAGTCTAACTTAGTTAGTGGTGAGAGGTGTGGGTCCAGTTTCAGTCTTCTACAGGTTGCCAACCAGTAAAACTCAGTTCTTTTTAAGATTAATCTTTTTTTTCTCTCTTCTTTCTCCATTCGACACTCCCCCCAAGCTAAATTATTTTCACTTGTGATATTTTACTGTGATTGTCCTGATTTGGTAGTATGTGGTTTTTGTTTTTTTTTTAATTTCCTTTCGGGTTAGTAACTAGCCAGATAAACAGTGATGTAGCAATTTTAACTTCAACACTACTAAGATAAAAATTTTTTCTTTTTTTCAGTTTTTGGCCAGGGCTGGGTTTGAACCCATCACCTCTGGTATATAGGGCTGGCACTCTACTCCTTTGAGCCCCAGGTACCACCCTAAGATACAAATTTTTAAAATATAACCTGTTCATTTTCTATAATAGTTTGATCTTCCTCATAAGCCTCCTTTCCTCTTTTTTATTTATTTTTTTTGTTTGTGTGTGTGAGAGACAGAGTCTCACCTTGTCGCCCTTGGTAGAGTACCGTGGCAGACACAGCTCACAGCAACCTCAAACTCTTGGGCTTAAGTGATTCTCTTACCTCAGCCTCCCAAGTAGCTGGAACTACAGGTGCCCACCACAACACTGACTATTTTTTAGAGACAGGGTCTTGCTCTTACTCAGGCAGGTCTCGAACTCATGAGCTCAGGCAATCCACCCACCTCAGCCTCCCAATTGTTGGGATTATAGGCATGAGCCATCGCACCTAGCTGCCCCCTTTCCTCTTGATAGCTACAGCCGGGTCAGGGGAGGGCTATTTAAACAGGCACATCAGCTTCATCAGGTTAAAATAGTCTATAGGTAAATGTTCAGCATTTAATATTTTCTTTGCCTGTGTAGTCGAATATTATCCTACCAAAACCCCTCCTGGAAGCTGTGACTGTAACTTTATAAGGAAGTCAGATCTTTGCAGACGTCTTTGCTCCAAAGGACCTTGCTATAGACTGAATGTCTGTGTCTCCTACAGCACCTTCCCTCCCAAGTTCATGTGTTCAATCTAATACCAAGGTGATGGTATTTGGAGGTGGGGCCTTTGGGTGGTTACATCACAAAGGTGGATCCCTTATGAATGGGAATAGTGTCCTTATAAAGAGCCTCAGAGAGCGTCCCTTGATCCTTCTGCCATGGGAAGACACAGAGAAAGGATGGCCATCTATGAACCAGGAAGGAATCTGCCAGCATCTTGATCTTGAACTTTCCAGCCTCCTAACCCATGAGGAATAAATTGCTGTGGTTTATAGCCCCCAGTTTGAGGCATTTTGTTATATCAGCCCAAAAGGACTAAGACAGACCCCAAAATGGGATACCAAATGCAAGCCTTCTCAGCTATCATTCCCCCCCCCATCTAACACGAGCCCCACATCTCAGTGTCCTGGCCCCAGGAGGGAAGTTGGTACTCGTGGCTTCCTCTTCTGTCTCTCTCTTCATTCAACATCCGTGGGACCACAAGGCTCCAGCTTACCCTGATTCCCATGTACATCATAGCCTTGGCTTATAGAAAAATCTCCAGCTTTTGATACATTAAAGGGAGCTTAAGAAACTTAGAAAACACTTCCTCTATTTCAAAGTCTGGTTTTCAATAGTCTTGCTGTGAATGCAAACCTCCTCTTTTGGATATCAAACACCATTGATTCCTTCTTTTTACATTTCTGGGTAGTAATCCTAATCCTCCCCAAGGCAAGTAAATGCCCCCAGGCAGAAAAGGTGGAAAGTCACACAAGCACTAATGGCAGACAAGAAAAGTAGAATGATGTTGATAGATCAGACAGATAGGTGTTTTCTACTAGCCTTATTACAGAAAGGCAGAAAAAGAAAAAAATTCTACTGCTTAATTCTAGGTTAATTCATTTGGGACCTTGTAATACTTGGTGAGAGTTTTTAAGAAACTGAATTATTCAAAAGAATCAAGTCCATAGATACAACACTTAAAAAATGCACAACCTCACTGGGAAAAAAAAAAAAAAGAAAAAAAAATATATATACAGATCAGGGGCACCACCTGTGGCTCTGGGAGTAGGACGTCGGCCCCATATGCCGAGGGTGGTGGGTTTGAGCCCGGCCCCAGCCAAACTGCAACAACAACAAAAAATAATAAATAAATAAATTTCTAAAAATACAGAACAAGAGACCACATCAAAGTGCATCCGTAGCATGTCCTGTCTACACAGTCAGGGAGAAGCCAGAGATTTCAGACTGTGGCGTAGCCAGAAAAAGCAGGGCGCTGAGTCACCCATAGAGACAGATTCAGGGGAACAGAGTACAAGATAGAGACATAATCTGAATACTGTGGAATTTATAATCTGAATATTTGCAGAGAAGGAACATAGAGAAAAAATATTAGCTTGTCATGCTGGGCTAAACTGGGAGAGTGAAGGAGGGGCTTCTTATAGGAGAACTTTGTGGGGAAAATAATCATTCCTTTTTAACCTTATATAATTTTAATAAGAAAAAAAGAAAACATCTCTTTTTAAGGACTATATTAAATGTGAATTTGTATACATTTCCAAATAAATTCATTTTGAGTATTTCAAATGGAAAAAATTGAGCTTACTTCTAAGAATATCACCTTCTTATACCAAGTTATGCCACTGATGGCAAAAATGCCAACTTTTTAAAGATGATCTCTTTAAGTCCTTGAAAATCGCCACCAATGAGAAAACATTTAAATGAGAAACTTTCATGAGTTTGAAAAGAAGAAACTTTGCACAAATAGATGCTAAAGAACTTTAAGACTTTTTTTTTTTTGACACAGAGTCTCACTATGTCGCTCTTGGTAGAGTACTATGGTGTCACAACTCACAGCAACCTCAAACTCTTAGACTTAAGCAATTCTCTTGTCTCAGCCTTCCAGGTAGCTGGGACTACAGACGCCTGCCACAACGCTTGGCTTCTTTTTTTTTTGTAGTTGTTATTTTTGTTTGGCAGGCCCAGGCTGGTTTTGAACCCACCAGCCCTGGTGTGTGTGGTCAGCGCCCTAGCCACTATGCTATAAGCGCTGAACCTTAAAGACATTTTTACATCTATCCAAGGCATATACAGGCTGGAATATTTAAAAATTCGGTTGGTTATTCACATTCTTTATTGATAAAAGTAACATTTGTGTCTTGTGATAATATGCATGGATTTCTAATTCAATAAGACCTTTTCATATGTGGGATTTTGAAATAATAATGAAATTCTTAATGGAACAGAACATGATTGTGATGTTAAGGCAATTAACCAGCTTTTGGACACCATTAAAAGGACCAACTAGGGCGGCACCCGTAGCTCAGTGAGTAGGGTGCCAGCTATATACACCAAGGCTGGCAGGTTCAAACCTGGCTTGGGCCAGCTAAAACAACAACAACTGTATCAAAAAATAGCCGGGCATTGCGATGGGAGCCTGTAGTCCCAGCTACCTGGGAGGCTGAGGCAAGAGAATCACTTAAGCCCAAGAGGTTGAGGTTGCTGTGAGCCATGATGCCATAGCACTTTACCCGGGGGGACAGCTTGAGACTCTGTCACAAAAAAAAAAAAAAAAAAAGGACCAACCAGCCATAGAAGTATCTGAAATATATGAAGAGGAAGATGTGAGACCACCCCTGCAGGGATATGGACGAGGAACACCTCCAGCCCCCTGCTGGACTCTATACACCCCATCCCTGACCCTCAGATCTGGGGCTTGTGCCTTACTTCCTGGAGAGCTGGGACAGGAACTGACATGCCTGGGCAATGGGTCCACACCGGATGCTGACCCACTCTGCAGTGACTGCTGAGGGTGACGTCCACAGCCACACGGTGGGGCATCTCATTAGCCACACACTGTGTGCTGCAGGGAAACAGTCTCCATAAAAAGAGAATGAAATCCTGTCATTTGCAGCTGGATGGATGGACCTGGAGGCCATTATGTTAAGTGAAACAAGCCAAGACCTGAAAGACAAATGTCATACGTTCTCACTCCGATGTGCAAGCTTAATAAGTGGATCTCATGAAGATAGAGAGCACATTGGTGGGAAAGAGAAAAGCTAACAAATGGGCCCAAACATACAGTTTGATAGAAGAAATAAGACCTAGTGTTAGATCCACAGAGTGACTATATAATAATCTATTATACATTTCAAAATAAGTAGAAGAGAGTAGCAAATGTTTTTAGCATAAAAAAAAAGACAAATATTTAAGATGATGGATACCCCAAGTACACTGACTTAATATTTACAAATCAGATGAATGTATTAAATTATCACATGTACTCTGAAACTATGTACATCCATTATTCATCAATTTTTAAAAAATCAATCTAAATAACAAAACAAAACCTGGAATGCTGATATCACAAGGAGCTTGAAGGACAGGCTGTCAGCTTCTGCTCCCCCACCCCAGGCCACCCACTGCGCCCCAAACAAATCAGCTCCAGTCTGAAGGTGACTTGCCCAGAAGCTCTGTCCACACCAGGGCCTGCCAGGCTACCCCGAGAGCTGAAGAGATTGATGGCTCCCAGCCACACGTGTCACCCATGAGTGGCACATATGGGAATTAGGGCAGGAACATCAGGTCTGAAGGCCAGAGATAAGAATCAGCCGAGTATAGAGCTAGCAATTCAAAAAATAAAATAAAATAAAATGACCCCATGGAGCTGGGTGGAAGAGGCGACACGGAGAGATGGGAAGGAAAAACAGACAGGCGTAGACAGCCACAAGCAGGTGATGTGAGCTGAGGAGCTGACATGAGATCTGATAGTAAAAACCCAGTTAAAATTACGTGGTACAGTGTAAGCTGCACCACTCCATACAGTAGCCAGTAACTCCATGCAACTGCTTGGAATTGGAATTGCCATTCGCTAAAATTAAATTTAAAATTTTGTTCCCTAGCCACACTGGTCACATTTCAAGTGTTCAAGAGCTGACGTGTGGCTTTTGGCTATTCTACTGGACAGTATCTTCATAAGAATTTCCACCAGGCAGTACTGCAGCAAAGAACATTCCCCCTTAACTGCAGAGAATCACTTTGAGTTTTTAGAATCAGGGAATAATCCAGCCCCTAAAAAGGATTCACCTACCTTCTGAGACAAATTTTGATAAGTTCATTATTACAGTGTCTTTTTATCTCCCTTCCAAGATGTAGTTTTGAGGTATGCTAAAGCCAGCTCATCCTGGCCTGTGACAATTGAATATTAAATTTTCAGGCATTTTGCAAGTCGATTGCTAAACATACCATTATTAAAAATCAAATTATATAAACTTACAATTAAATAAATTATATTTTTTTGAAAAGATAATAGGGCCAGCAATGGTGGCTCATGCCTGTAATCCCAGCACTTTGGGAGGGAGAGGCAGAAGGATCACTCAAGACCAGAAGTTCAAGATCAGCCTGGATAACACAGTGAGGCTCCTGGAGGATTGCTTGGGTCCAAAAGTTTGAGGTTGCAGTGAGTTATGATGATGCCACTATACTCTAGCTCAGGCAACAAAGCAAGACCCTTCCTAATTATTTTTTTACATTTACTGCTACCTATGCTATTGAGGTTCTGTACATCTATTGCTCTTACAAGTAAAAATACTTATAAGACCCTTCCTAATTATTTTTTTACGTTTACTGCTACCTACCTATGAGGTTCTGTACATCTATTGCTCTTATAAGTAGAAATACTACACATGTGTAATGGTGCACAACCCCCATCTCTTCCCAGTCCCCCCAGCATCTTGCAGCTGGCCACAGGAGGAGTAGTGACAGTACAGAAATGGGCTAACACCAAAAACAGGACTTTGTTTGCCCTCATACTGACAGTTGCTAAATATTTACCAGCATACCAATACTGCTTTCAGTATTTCATTTTAAAATTACATGACTTGATGTAATCCTTGCCATAATCCAGTGAGACAGATACTAGTATTGCCCCTATTTTACAGATGAAGATATTAAATAACTAACCCCAAGTTGTACGCTGGTAGGTGGTGACGTAAGGAAATACACAGTCTTCTGTGCTGGTCCCTGTTTGGGGACGGATGGAGGAAGAAGGAAGGGTTGGCTATGAAACAGACTCCAGCAGGCTCCTACTCCATTCCCTCTCTTACTTCCTAGGGTTCGGGATGTTGCTCCACCCTCTGCTCCTCTAGCCTTTTCCACTCCCAAAGGATTGAGACCTGGAGATGACACAAAGTCACTGCTTAACCAGCACAAGGTCACTGCTTAACCCCAAGCTCTAGGCCCACCTGCCTCCCTCTGACTGATAACACCCAGACCTTCCTTAGCGAGAGCTCTGATCTTCCGAGTGACAAAGCCCTTTGTTTGGGGTGGAATTGCCTCCTACCCTCAGCTCCAGAAGAAGCCCTGATTAGCCAAAAACAGTATCAGAATTCTACTGCCCTTGCCTCTGTGACAACTTCAGGGATGGCTTGTTATCTGAGCCTACAGCAATCCCCCGGCCTTTCCCTGGCCACAGTGGTGCAAGTGTACACCCAGAGGACAGGGGGATGGGCAAACGTAGAACAGGACAATGCAAGTCTTTGGTGTGATGTTTGAGGGAGGGACAGGTTCATCGCTCCCTCCCTTGGAACAAGGCTGAGGAAGCACGTCACCCTGAAGACAATCAGCATCCACCTCGCAACCAAGAAAGAAGCCAGCCTTGGAATAAACCTGGCACCACGGGAGACAGAGCAGGAAGGGAAAAGATACCCAAAGATATCATTGAACCACTGGATCTAACCAGCTCAACCCTTCTTTGCTTCTGGGATTTCCTGTTAGGCAAATCCACCTGCTTTTTTATTGCCCGAACTGCTTTGGGTTGGGTTGTGCTGAAACGGAAGCATTTCTTAATGATCAAGGTCTGCAGGAAACCCTTGAGCTGAATAACTCATCAGAAAATCTAGTCCAGGCTTCTGTGGCCTCGGGCCTTTTGAGAACTGCTCCAGACAGGAGTGGGTCATCCAACCTGATGATCTGCTTAAGAGCCATTTTTCTAAAAGCCAGAAGGCTCTGGAGCGAGCCCAGGGCCCCTGGTGTGCTAAACTTGCTGGCAGCCCATGCATTCCAGACGCAGTCTGATGGGCTTCTCTCTTCAGCCACTACCTGTTCTGTTTTTTGCAATTAGGAACGTTGACTTTGAATGTAGATCATTTCCCTCTTTTTTCTTTCCCCTGCCTTTAAAAGCAATCTGCGCTGAGACGCTGCTTTAGAAGCTGCCCTTGATTTTTGTGTTCCTTTGCTGGAGTATTTGGTATACTTGCAGCCAAGGAGCCCCGGGCTTTGGATCATTACATCCCCTGTGTTTTCCCTTTCCAAGTATTCACTTAAAACCCATGATGAAACAAGACAGGCAGAGCTTTCAGGCATTCTTCTGAAGGTCAAGCCCTTCTTTTCTGCACCCCAGTCAGCTGCTACTCTGGACCTGCCGTCTCCTAAAAGAGAAGAATGTTGCCCTTCAGCGCGCCTTTACTGAACGGCTGGCCACACGCTAAACAGCAAATCTACTCAGAGCAAAAGAGTTTTCTTTAGAGATTCTTGCAAAAGTTCAACAGCAACGAACAACAAAATGCCTGCAGTATAACTTGCAAAACATTAGGGAGACCCAGACTCCCCTAAAAACCTCACAGCGGTTTGCAGGGGTGCTGGTGTAAGACCGCAGACCAGGAAGCATTTCCACTTAAGTTGGGAAGAAGGGATAGTTGATGGCAAGGTTTACTCTGATCTGCTGATCCTCTCACTGAATTTCTTTCTTTAGTTGTTCTGCTTGTGAGCATAGTCATTCACTCAAACCGCTAATACTTCTTACAGGTCTTGGCTTATACCTGTTAGACTAAATACACCCTGGGGAAAGAGTGAGTGACTCCAATCTGAAC
Source organism: Galagoides demidoff (assembly GCA_963574575.1). Lineage (NCBI taxonomy): Eukaryota > Metazoa > Chordata > Mammalia > Primates > Galagidae > Galagoides > Galagoides demidoff. The sequence continues at coordinate 12,523 of CAUYQV010094144.1, read as the reverse complement.
CCACGTATGAAACATCAGGGCAGTGGGAATCCACAAACTCCAGGCTGCTTTGCTTAATGTCACAGATGTTAAGTGTCCCAGAAGATTCTCTAAGAAGAAAGCAAAATTATGTTGACTCATAAAGGATGCTGAGCCTCACAATGCAATTGCTTTTCATCCATCTAATCACCCTACCTTTAAAATAAAGGGACAGGAGGACCAGTTCTAACATACACACACCCTCATGCAAAAAGTGCCTGGAGTGGCCGGCACAGAGGGACACGCTTCCGGCTGTTGCCATGGCTCGCTCAGACCAGCGGCCGCCTGGAGACGGCACGGAAACGGAGCACACGGGTTCAGTCCCAAATACACGTAGCGCCTGGGATAATGAGCAGAGGCCTAAGGATTTTTGAAAGCCAAAAAAGGCCCCTCTCTTTTGTAAGGCTGCCCCCAACTGAAAGCAGACAAAAAAGAGAAGGATAAAATAAAACAGACTTTGTCTTATTAGCCTGGCACACACGCCTGGTGATCTGTGGCTTAGCTGGCAAATTGTAAGGGCCTCGATGGGAGATTCAAAACTCAACAAGTGGCTGTCGCCATGGAAACGGCTCCACTGAACCCCGAGAATGAAGGACGTTGGCCTGGGGAAAACGCCGGAGGAAGATGGCTGTTTCTCTGAGAGTACCCTCCTGAAAGCCTGCGCTGGGGAAGAGGTTAAACGGATTGAACAAATGTCTTTGCATCCTGAAGTGGACACAACAAGTTCTCCCCAGGTCACAGGATTTAGAGGGAACTGTGCTCTGTGTCCCACACAGCCAGGAGGACCCAGGCTGCGGGAATCTCGTCCAGGGCACAGCTGGCCCCGGGGCCTGTGCCTTCCTACAAAGCACACAGTGCCAGAGCTGGAACCCCGGGGACATGCGGGATAGCAAAATCCATCTGGGATAGGAAATGAAACTGGGGCTTTGACTGATTCAAAGCTGTGGGCAGTTAAATATAGGGCTGAATGTTCTTTCAGGAAGTGATCAGATTCAAGGTCATATTTTTTTTAAAGAAATTTCTCCCAGAAACCCCCGTTTGCAGGATAAAACCATACTTGGCAGCTGAGTGAGCATGTAGCTTGAGCTCAGGGTCTTGCCCCAAGGCTGGCGCCCGGGACCAAGGGCTACACTTAGCAGTATGTGCTGTCCCTTCCGGCCCTGTGACTCTGTGATAATTGGCCAGTGGGTGCAGTGACTTTCCGGTGCACGCATGATTACAAGGCACTCTTTAAATGCACAGTGTAGACATTCTAAATAGCACTTTCATAGACAATTACCCAGCGAGGAGATTATACAAACACAATAACTACCACCAGAGCAAGATCCGCTTTCAGCATGAGGGGACGGAAAAGCTGTCGGAAAACAGTGCCCACAGCCCCTCGGGTGGGCTTTTCAAGTGTATTATCTGCTTTGGGTCTCCACTGGGTGCACAATTTTTTTTTTTTTTTGAGACAGAGTCTCACTTTGTCACCCTTGGTAGAGTACTGTGGCATCACAGCTCACAGCAATCTCAAACTCTTGGGCTCAAGCAATTCTCTTACCTCAGCCTCCCAAGTAGCTGGGGCTACAGATGTTTGTAGAGATGGGGTCTTGCTCTTACTCATGCTGGTCTTGAAGCCCTGAGCTCAGGCGATCCGCCCGCCTCAGCCTCCCATAGTGCTGGGATTACAGGTGTGAGCCACTGCGCCCAGCCTGGTTGCACAGATTTAGTTCTGGTGTACGTTTAATTCCATACTGGGCGCTGTCTCAGTAATAATGATAATAACAGCAACAGAGACTGAGCTGTTCTAGGCATCTGTGTTCCAGGCACTGTTCTCGGTGCTCTCACGAGTTTGTGTTCACACACATAATCGTCATGCTTGCTCTGGGGGGTATCCCTGTTTTCCGCATTCTACTATTGAAGAAACGGCCTTAATCTTGCCCCAAGAAGTTTCTGTTCTAGTTGGGTTGAAGGGACATCCTCTTACTCTGTCCACAGCTGAGGGGTCACTGTAGGGACATCATCTGGGAGCTGGAAAAGCACAGCAGTGACACACCAAGGGTGCCTCTTGTCCCCACAATGGTACTGGGACAGTGATAGGCCCCGCTCCATGGCCTTCCAGGCAGCACCCAGTCACCCCATGAGGAGCTACAGAAAAGGCATTTGCTGGCTTTCCATCCCAGCGAGGGATGGGCTGGGCCATCGCACAGGAGCAAAGGGTGACAAATCAAATTGGCACCATCCTCAACTCTCCTTCCACCTGACTCAGAGCAGCGAATGCTGAGCAGCCCTAGGCATGTAAACCTGAATGCCAAGGCAGATTCAGCTGGGGCACCTCCAGTTGGGGCCACCGTGGCACACTGGGAGTTTGGGTTGGAGTCACCTCCATCAGTAACAAAGAGGCAAGAACAGAGGAAAGAACATCTTGTGCCTTGTCCTTGAGTCTCTGGCAACTGTCCTGCTCTTGCCAGTTCACCCTCCAAGGCTCAGGTCCTGCTCCCAGGAAGGGGGATCGTGGTTGCAGGGGTGTCCAACCTGCGGCTTGGATTGGTGAGGACTGTCTTGCTTATCTGTGGTGTCAGATATCATGGAAAGTATGCTCTGACCTTTTCTTTTGCTTATCAGCTTTCATTAGTGTCTGTGTATTTTATGTGTGGCCCAAGACAACTCTTGTTCTTCCAATGTGGTGCAGAGAAACCAAAAGGTTGGACACCCCTGGTGGGCTCTGGGACAAGACTGCCTGGCTTTGAAGCCCACCACTTCCTAGCAAATGTGTGACTTGGAGAAAATTAATCTGTCTGAGCCTCCATGTCCTCATCTGTAAAACAATACATCACAATGCCAATTCTGAACTATCAGTGTGACGATTAAGCAGCTCATTTGTACAAAATGCCCCATTTGAAGCGGTGGCAGCCTCCCATCCCCACACCAGACATTGGTACCCACACGTGGCATGCTTTCCTGTGGAACCTGGATGTACTGAGCCTTGACACCATTCCTACCTCCCAGGGCTCCAGGCAGTCCTTACCAGTTGATCAGAGTTGCTATCTGAGTTAAAACCTATTTGCTATTCTTGGCTTCATACCAAAGAGACATGTAAGAAATTCAGTGGTTCATTCAATAAATATTTATAAAGCATTTGTGGTGTGTCAAGTTCTTTACCAGATGCTGGGGGATATAATAAGGGAAATGGTGCAGGACTCTTGTGAAAATGGACAGCAATTAAATGATTGTATACAGAGTGAGTAGAGGGAGACCAGTCAGCCTAAGACGAGATAAAACCACTGAAGGGGTGTCCAACCTGTGGCCCATGGGCCACATGCTGATTATTTGAGGCCTGTTTTGCTTATCTATGGTGTCAGATATTACAGAATATGTACAGAGCTTTCTTTTTGCTCATCAGCTTTCATCAGTGTTAGTGTATTTCAATGTGTGGCCCAAGGCAACTCTTATTCTTCCAATTTGTGGCAGAGAAGAAAAATATTGGACACCCCGGGAAGAAAAGTAGACGCACTCATGAGATATGGTCAATATCATTATTCACATATTCTGTAGTTTTTCGTTTACCCACTCACTAAAATTTATACATAATCCCAATTCAATACCTGCCACACTTTTGTGAACTTTCCTGGGCACATGTAAAGGGGTAAAAAATTTGAGTTGCCCAAGGCACGTGTTTCTAGCTGGGATCCAACAAGGTACTACTCTAACAAAGCTCTCTTTATTCAGCTTTCTTACTTAAAGTAGTTTCCTTTGGAGCCCTACTTGTTGCCAAGTTTTTTTGTTTGTTTTTCGCATCTTGGTGACTTTTGTTGATTTCACTGATTAAGATGGCCCCCAAGTGGAGTGCTAAAGGGCTGTCTAGTTTTTCTGAGCATGAGAAAGTTGTGATGTGCCCTACAGAGAAAACATGTGAGTTAGATAAACTTCATTCAGACACGAATTATCATGATATTGCCCCTGCATTCCATGGTAATGAATCAACCATATATATTAAATGAGGAGTTTTTAGACAGAAACACAAAGTTACGTACTGAGGAGCTGACAAACACATTGCAACCAGAGGCCCCCAGCAACCTAACTCTGTATTTTCCCCAGGAGCAGAGATTCGGTATTCGCTAAATCCGTGTTTGCAGCAATTTTATAGAACATAACAACCACAAGCAATGAGAACCAACTGTGTTTAGAAGATGAAATCAGTAGACCTGGTGATGGATTGTTTTTGTTTTTGAGATGGAGACTCATTGTGTCACCCTCAGTAGAGTGCCATGACATCATAGCTCACAGCAACCTCAAACTCTTGGGCCCAAATGACCTTCTTGCCTTAGCCTCCCAAGTAGCTGGGACTACAGGTGCCCACCACAACACCTGGCTATTTTTAGAGACGGGGTCTCGCTCTTGGTCAGGCTGGTCTTGAACTCCTGAGCTCAGGCAATCCACCTGTTTTGGTTTCCCAGAGTGCTGGGATTATAGGTGTGAACCACTGCACCCGGCCTGTGGTGATGAATTGGATAGCGGGGTATATGTGTAGCAGGCACAGGTATCAGCAATGACCTCCAGGTCAAGGTTCCAGCTTGAATCCTGCATGGACGTTGGGTCAGTCACTGACATGGACAATTCTGGAAGAAGACTAGATTTGGAGCACCTTAAAAAGAATCCTATGCCACCAACTTTCTATTTTTTTGAGGAACTTTCTGGATCTCCCTCTACCACTTCAGGCCACAGGTGGTTTCTCTTAGTGATGAGATAGAGAAAATGGGCCATCTTCGTTAGCTGAGCCTCTGCTGGTTTGTTCCACTCAGACAGGACATCAGGGTGGTGGCACGCTCCCCTTGCTCAGCTCTCATGCCCAGGCTCTGAGGTCTAGAGTTCTTTCTTGCTTACTGTTCAAGGCAGGCCTCTATTTGCCCTGCTCCCAGCTGTCCCCTCAGGTGTGTCGCAAGGTCCATGCTTAGGAAGATGTCGTGAGAAACCTCAGTTGGACAGTGGGTCCCTTCTGAGCTCCCTGATATGACCCTTTGTGGATGGCCATGTCTCTTCACATATAGTCCAGATCCTTAGGGAAAACACTATAATTAGCATCTCTCAAACTCAATAAAGGAGAAAATCCTGGGATCGGTTTGCAATTCATGGAAGATAAGGGGCCTTTTAAATACCCAAGGGCAGGCACCTGGCCACAAGTCGCTACAACACAGAATCCAGAAGTCAGAGCTGGCTCGGCGCCTGTGGCTCAGGTGGCTAAGGCACCAGCCACGTACACCTAAGGTGGTGGGTTCGAATCCAACCCAGCCCGCCAAACAACAATGACAGCTACAACCAAAAAATAGCCAGGCGTTGTGGTGGGCACCTGTGGTCCCAGCTACTTGGGAGGCAGAGGTAAGAGACTCGCTCGAGCCCAGGAGTTGGAGGTTGCTGTGAGCTGTGATGCCACGGCATTCTACCCTACCCAGGGGGACAGCTTGAGGCTCCTGTCTCCAAAAAAAAAAAAAAACAGAAGTCAGGGCTGAGCAGCATAAAAGCAGAAACTTAATACTGCTCACAGAAAATACAGCAAAAGGCAATGCTTTGCTTTAGAGAGTGGGAATTCGGCCAGGCACAGTGGCTCACACCTATAATCCTAGCAGGCCAAGGCAGGTGGATTGCTTGAGCTCAGGAGTTTGAGACCAGCCTGAGCAAGAGATACCTCCCCCATCTCTACTAAAAATAGAAAAAACAAACCAGGTATTGTGGCACATGCCCATAGTCGAGCTACTCGGGAGGAGAAGCAAGAGGATTGCTTGAGGTTGCTGTGAGCTATGATGCCACAGCACTCTACCCAGGCCAACAGAGTGAGACTTGGTCTCAAAAAAAAAAGAGAGAGAGAGTGAGCGAGAGTGGTGAATTTGCAGTCCACTCAGAAGTTAAGAACATGGATCATGGGCAGGGCTTGGGGCTCAAGGAGTAGGGCACCAGCCCCACATACCAGAGGTGGCGAGTTCAAACCTGGCCCTGGCCAAAAACTGCAAAAAAAAAAAAAAAAAAAAAAAAGTATCTGCCACTGAAAGTTAATACATATCACTGAATAAAATATACACCAAATTAAAAAAAAAAAAAAAGAACATGGATTATGGAGTCAGGCAGATCTGGATTTGACTCCCACCCAAATCCACAATTGACTAGCTTGACGACCTTGGACGAGCCTCAGTTATCTCATCCAAAAGACAGGATCAATAAAGTAGATCCCTGTAGCCATAAGGTTGCTTTCAGCTACAAATAATAAAGAAGCCTGCCTTGATGGCTTAAACAATAAGCAGACGATTTTTATCTCCCATAACGCTAAGCCCGGACCCTCGGGATCCAGCTCAACTTCTCTGAGCGTCTCCAGCACTTGCCTTCCCGTGTGTTGGTTTCATCTTCAGGCTGGAAGCACCAGAGATGCTATAATTCCAGACACTTATCAAAACAATGGTAACATCCCAGCAGAAAAGAATGGAGTGTTCTTTCTTCTGATACATCTTATTTGATTTGGAGAGAAAAAAGCCCTTTCTCCCAGCTCACAGCGAATGCTCGGATCACATCGAGGGCTGCCTTGGGGCTCCACTTTGCCTTTGTGTAGGTTGGAGAAATGCAGCCTCCTCAGACAAGACGGGGCCTGCAGGACACCCTGCTGCTTGAACTTAGAAGCGACTGTGTACCAGACTGTTCCCTTCAGTGATTTCTCAGAGGGTCCTGATTCGGGTTTACAGACTTATGCACAGTCTAAAACTATACTGTCCCAGGCGGTTCCTGTGGCTCAAAGGAGTCGGGCACCAGCCCCATATGGCAGAGGTGGTGGATTCAAGCCCAGCCCTGACCAAAAAAAAAAACTACATTGTCCTGTAAGGCAGCCATTAGCCATTAAAGGCTATTTCACTGTAATTGTAAATTAATTAAATTAAATTAAAGATTCGATTTGTTCCTCAGTGGTACCAGACACATTTCAGGCGCTCAGTAGCTACATGTGGCTACTGGCTATTCTATTGGAAAAAACATTTTCACCATCACAAAAGTGTCTACGGGCCAAAGCTGCTCTAGAATTCAGCCAGAAGGCCAGAATCTTCATGCCCAAACACTCTCATAAGTTAATATACGTCCACGACACTGGTGGCATCCCCTCTGTGCTGTGCTCACCATCAACCCCAAGAGGGGGCCTCCCTGACTACATGCTTGTCCATAAACCAACTCGAGGCTAGGGTGACAAGAGTCCTAGGCTGACTTAGTCTCAGACCAGCTGTGATTCAGCCCTAGGGCTGGGAATGTGTCTCCTACAATGGGTGGCCACTCAGAAGAGAGTGGAAACTACAAAATTCAAGGCTGTGCCAACAAGCAAACGGGCTGGACTGGGGTCAGCAGACAGTTCATCAGATGCTGGTAAGAGTGACAATAACACAGCCATAGCAGTTTGTATGGTGCCCAGAACATAATAATGACCTAGTGGATTTTGTAACCCATAATAGCATAATCATTATTGATCAATAATTGCATCTAAATTGTGTTTTAACCATTGCCAGGGCTGAGTGTTTCACACGAACATCCAAGAAGCACCACAGGGGATCCCCAGTTTAAGCCGGACACAACAGAGAAATAGAGGACCCTTGTTTGTCCTGCCCCCTCCTAGTCTGGCCTTCTCTGAGAACATTCCTAAAGACTTTTAGCCGTGGGCTGGATGCAGTGGCTCACGCCTGTAATCCTAGCATTCTGGGAGGCCCAGGCGGGTAGATTGCTTGAGCTCAGAAATTCTAGACCAGCATGAGCAAGAGTGAGACCCCGTCTCTAAAAATATCTGGATGCTGTGACATCACCTGTAGTCTCAGCTACTTGGGAGCTGGGGTAAAAGGATGACTTGTACCTAAGAGTTTGAGGTTGCTGTGAGCTCTGAAGCCACAGCACTCTACCGAGGGTAACAAAGTAAAACCGTCTCAAAAAATGAAAAAGCCTCTTAGCCATCTGGTACCCAGGTGCCTTCAAGTCCTCTGAGTAGGGCTGGCTAAGTACAATAGTATAACACAAAACTCCGAGCACCATCTCAGGGCCTTCCTCCCTCTAAGTGAGATGCCTGTCACAGTCACCTCCAGAGAGATGAGGCCAGGTTCACAGAGATAGGATTGCCCAGATAAAACCTTAGAAGAGCTTTGGCCTTCTTGGGAAATACTCTCAGCGAGCACAATAAACGTAGTTGTTTCATCTTCTCCACCCTCTAAAGACGGGATGTTTAATATTCCAAAGTAGGCCAGTTTGTCAAACAAAATAATGAATGTTCATGGTTAGGAATACCCAGCAACACCAGAACACTTTGACTTCAAAGTCCATATTCCCTTTCATTATCAAAGATTACTAACTATCAACACATTAGGATGGAGCCCACAGCTCATTAATGCTGAAGATAATTACATCAGGCTGTCCATACTGGCTTTTCCACTGGGCTGAATATCTTGTTTATCAAGATTTACTGCAGAGAATATATTTGCATGGAGAGTGAAAAACAGTTTACCTCCAAGATGGTGGTCCCCCAGCCCCACCCCTGGGGTGGGTCTCTAGGCTCAGCAATTTGCCACCTTCTATTAATCTCATAGTCACTTGACTTGCACAGAACAAGCCCAAAAGGGTGGTGAGACCCAGGTAAGAAAATGAGTTGATGTACAAAATTCACATAAGGGAAATTTGAGTACTCTTTGTTATCGGATTTTCCACTGGTGATCACATGCATGAACTCCACTACAATCACAGTACAAAAAATCATTAACATCTGAGACAGGTTAAAATACCTCTCTAGCCATTATCTCAAATTTATCACAACCGGACTTGCATCCCCAAAGCAAAACTCTCTAGAATTCCACTGAATAGTGGCATCATCTGGTGGACATAAATGATACTGCATCTTTCCTATAAGTTTTTGCCGTCCCTTGGTGAGAAATTTTAATTTCTTAATTGTGCTAAATTACTTGGAACTTATTGTAAGCCATTGAAGTTTCAATTAAGCTTCACATCACCAAAGAAATAGAACCCTTGTAGACTATTATAAAATCCTATAATCTGAAAGAATGTATTTTCCATATTTTTCTGAGTACTTGATGTATAGATCTTATCTCCCCCTCCAAAAGGTCATGAACTCCTTGAGGGAAAGTCATTCAACTCCTTTCTATACCTTATTCTCCCCACTGTCTCACTGGGTTCTGAAGGACTTGCCAAGGACACAGTAATTTATACCACATGTAAGAGCCTATATTAAAGAGAGTAGAACATGCAACAGAAAGTGGGCAGAATTTGGAGGCCAAAAAAACAGGGTTCTCTTTGTCCGCCATTGGTGGGATTATAAATTGGGAGAGCCATTATGAAAAACAGTATGGAAGTTCCCGGAAAAATTAAAACTACAACCACCACATAATCCAGCAATCCCACTGCTGGGTGGATAGCCAAATTGCAATCGGTATCTTGAAGTGCAGTCCTGTGTTCAATGCAGAATTATTCACAGCAGCCAAGATATGGCAACAACCTAAAAGTTCATCAACAAATGAATAGATAAAGAAAATGTGGTGTATACACAGTGGAATATTATTCAGCCTTTAAAAAGAAGGAAATCCTGCCATTTGCAACAGCTCAGATGAAGCTAGAGAACCTTATGCTGAATGAAATAAACCGGACACAGAAGGGCAAACGCTACACAAACGCCACATGCCTCACTTACACGCGGAATCTACAGAAGTCGACTCAGAAGCAGAGATTAGAAAAGTGGTTGCCAGGGGCTGGGGTGGTGGGGGAAAGGGAGAGATCTTGGTCGAAGTGTGCAAGATTTTAGTTACAATATAAATAAGTTCTGGAGATTGAATGTACAATATGGTAATGAAATGAAGTCTCTATGCAAGAAAGTGCTGAGAGAATGGATCTTAAATGTTCCCACCACAGGCAAAAGTATAGTAACTTTATGAAGTGATAAATTAATTGTGGTAATCTCTAATGTCTCATAACAATATATAAACAAATATAAAAATATATATAAACAATTTTAAGTATCAAAAATTAATAAGCTGGATGCAGTGGCTTATGCCTGTAACCCAGCACTTTGGGCGGCCAAGGAAGGCGCATTCCTTGAGGTCAGGAGTTCAAGACCGCGCCTGTGGGCAGCACTGGTAGCTCTGGGTAGGATGCTGGCCACGTGCACCAGGGCTGGTGGGTTCGAACCCAGCCCGGGCCTGCTAAAAAACAAGCAAAAATATAGCCAGCCATTGTGGTGGACACCTGTAGTCCCAGCTGCTCAGGAGGCTGAGGCAAGAGAATTGCTTGAGCCCAAGAGTTTGAGATTGCTGTGAGCTGTGATGCTATAGGCACTCTACTGAGGGCAACAAAGTAAAACATTGTCTCAATTAAATAAAAAAAAAAAAAGGCCAGCCTAAGCAATATCATGAAACCTCATTTCTTTTTTTGTTTGTTTGTTTTACTTTATTAAATCATTCCTGTGTACATTAATGCAGTCACGGGGTACAATGTGCTAGTTTTATATACAGTTTGAAATGTTTTCATCAAACTGGTTAACATAGCCTTCATGGCATTTTCTTAGTTATTGTGTTGAGACATTTATATTCTACATTTAGAAAGACCTCATTTCTACCAAAAAATTTTTAGAAAAATTAGCCACGCAAGGTGGCAAACTCCATAGTCCCAAATATGTAGGAGGTTGAGATGGGCAGATCGCGTGAGCCCGGGAGTTCATAGCTGTATGATCTATGGTCACTACACACCTTTCTGGATGATAAAGCAAGACTCCGCCTGTAAAAACAAACTAATAATTGAATGAACGAAAACAAAGCAAAATACCAAGGTTCTTTTTCCAGATCTTCCATCTGATAGCCATGTGGCATTTGGGCAATCACCGTAAGTGGCTTTCTCAATCTATAAATTGGGTACATAGCTCCCTTGCCACATTATTTTGAAAAATCAATGAGATCAGGGATGTAAAAGGGCAGTGACAACTGTGACATCATCGTTCCTCCTTCTTTGATAACTCAGTATGCACTTTTGCTGGACATTATTGTTATTACATTCATTATGATTATCTTGCCATAAAATTGCAAGGTAAATTCTCCCTTGAAGCTCAGGATCATGCTGGCCATCTCTCTTCTTAGGCAGCAGAATGGGTGAGGCTCCTTCTTACTCCCCACCCCCTAAACTAAAACAAAAAAAAAAAAATCTAGTGCCTCAAGCCTATAATCCTAGCACTCTGGGAGGCCAAGGCAGGAAGATCGCTTGAGCTCAGGAGTTCCAGACCAGCCTGAGCAAGAAGGAGACCCCGTCTCTAAAAATAGCCCATCATGGAGGTTGCTATGAGCTGTGATGCCATGGCACTCTACCCAGGGAGATAGCTTGAGACTCCGTCTCAAAAAAAAAACAAAATAGCCCATCGTTGTGGCGGGCACCTGTAGTCCCAGCTTCTTGGGAGGCTGAGGCAAGAAAATCATTTGAGCCCAAGAATTTGAGGTTGCTATAAGCTATGAGGCCACGGCACTCTACCCAGGGCAACCGCAAAAAAAAAAAAAAATTAGGTAGAGGAGAAAGGAGATTTCAGGTGCTCCCTGAAGACCATTTGAGGAGATGGCACATAAGTTCTGAACACCAACCTTTAAAACTCAAACAGGAGGAAGAGTCCAAAGAAGCAGCTTCTCCCTTTGAGGGCTGGTCTCATGAAAAGAGGGAATTGACTTTCTCTGTAAAGAAATAAAAACCGGGAACTTCAGGGAAATGAGTTTCATTTCTGTGTAGGAATGAACTTCCTAGTAGTCCTGGAGGGAGAGGAACAGAGAACATCCCCAGCCCAGGGACTCCCTCCTGCTGATGTACCTGGTATTTCATGAAAATCTTTGTTCAAAAGTTATGTCTGCCCTAAGCAGAATAAGCCCCACCCTCGCCCTCTGTCCATTTCACTTCTAGTTCTGCTCTTTGTTCATCCACATATTAATTTGAGTGTGTGCTCGCCCAGCATTGAGGAGGACCCAATCTGGTACCAGGTAATACCTCCAAATGGGTCCTGCTTTAAATCACAGATGCTACCTGTGATATATTCATTATATCACAAAGGCTGAGGGCAGGGATTAGGGGCTGGATGCTGTTTGTCATCAACTTGCATTTTTTTAAATTAAATCATAGCTGTGTGCATTAATGCAATCATGGGTACAATGTGCTGGTTTCAGATACAATTTGAAATATTTTCATCAAACTGGTCAACATAGCCTTCATGGCATTTTCTTAGTCATTGTGTTAAGACATTTATATTCTACACCTAGGAAATCTCACATGTACCCTTGTAAGATGCACCGTAGGTGTGGTAATTGGTGGGACTACAACTTAAATTTTTTTTTTGTTGTTGTTGTTGTTTTTTGAGATGGAGCCTCAAGCTATCCCCCTGGGTAGAGTGCCATGGCATCACAGCTCATAGCAACCTCCAACTCCTGGGCTCAAGCGAGTCTCCTGCCTCCGCCTCCCAAGTAGCTGGGACCATAGGCGCCCGCCACAA